>CBVK0101167283.1:0-15818 GCA_900067695.1 Picea abies
ATCATATTTTTCATATTCAGAGAACCACTCCCTGTGAGGAGTCATATGGTATGACGCACTTGAGTCGATCAACCATACATCACGGTCTACATGTGTCTTGGATAACACTGAGAGAGCCATCATTTCTCTCTGCTGTTGTCGACCCCCATAACATTCGACTTCAACACACTCTCATGTTACGGTGGGTCTTACTATGTGGCTATTGCAGTTGTTTTTTACCAGCCGAAGACCTTTGAATTTGCTAGGCCATCAATGACTATGAGTCATCGACACTTCTTACAGGTGTCATTACTTCTTTTCAAAGTATGTTCACCATAATAATTGTCATCTGCCATTCTCAAACCACCCTGGAGGGCACTACAATTATCTACATCAACATACAAAGTTACTGTCATACATTTTTGAGTTACATGACACGAGCATGGGGCATGTCCACCTCGTTTGTATACAACTTTTATTTCTCTCCCTTGAGAAAGGTTTGGGTCCCACAGTTTCCCCTCTCCCTCCAATGGATCACTCTTGCAGTTACTCTCAACACTCCTTCTTACAATGGTACTCTCAGTAGAAGAAACATTGATGTATTTCAACTATATGTATGCTCCTAACCTCACACATCATGGGGCATCTGTTATCACTGAAATTTAATCTGCCACATCGCATGCAAATGGTTACAAGAATACAACATCACCAAACACCTATTAGTTCACCTACAACACCAAGAAAGCATTTCCAAGAGGCAAAAACTATACAAATGGTCAAAAAATTGACATGCGCTAAAACAATAAAGGAAGTGCACACACAGTGCACGAGCCAAAGAAGCCCATAGAGTGCACAATGCACCATACGTGCGACTATGTACGAGAAAATCCAAGCACACCTGTGAACGAAGCATTTATGGTTCTTGTCGCCCCCCCCACTCACGTCTGGACTAGCTCCCAACTTAATTTGACCCTCAAATCTGAGCTGAATCCGAGTGGGGGGATGTTCAAAGACCTAAGGGTGCCCTAAAGGGCCCCTTGTTCACACTAAAGACCGGTTGGATATTACCTCAAAGGAAAGCTATAAAAGGATGCCATGGTTGCACTAATAATTCAAGAATCTCATTATATTGTTATGCTGCCTCTATTCTCCTACAAGAAACCTCTTTTCTTCTTGGAGCATATTAGCATCATCTCAATAAGCTATTCACCTCACCTCTTGAGGGAATAAGCTTGGATTTCTTCACCATTTTCTTTCTAGTTTACTATTTGTAAGAAGAGCTCTCATATAGGGGACTCAAGATCCCTCCCAAGGAGGAAGAGGGGATCCATAAGCCCCCCTTTCTCTATGGTTTTTTCCCACTAATATACTTCTCCATTGGTGGCATGATTATTGGTCATTTATTTGATTAGTTTTGATTCTAATTCCCTCATGCATTTTAGTTTTATTTCTTTAGTTATTGTTAGATTAGTTGTTTGTTTATTTCATGTGATTGAATTGTTTGATTCATACACTAACCCCTGTCCTATCTAGCAGACCCAACTAGACTTGCAAGTGCCCCTCTTTTTCTCATTCAAGTGATGAAAGGGACACAACAGATATAATCAAGAAGTATATGCTTGGTTTGATTTTGAGGCTGATTGTGATGATTGGTATATGGATAGTTGTCATTTATGGGATGACAACCACTTCCATCTTCTCTTTAATGAATCTACTCCACCTTCTGTAGAGAACATCAATGTAACAAATCAAGATCCAATTACGATTATCAATGCCCATCCTACATATTTTACAGTGGTATTATTCCTTCCAGATTTAGCTATGACCCTTTCCCACTATGTGGATGGATCTTCTTATTTGGATCCACATGACATGTGTCAATCTTTGGAGTATCATTTTCAGTTGGTTATTGGGTTTCGATATCTCCCGCGTGGAGTTCACATGAGCACTTGGACATGAGACTCAAGTTTATAATGGAAGTTGGACTATTTCAGCATGGTGGCTTTCATTTCTCCATGGGACCTTGGTTCTTTAGTCTACTTCAATACTATGGTCCATGCTTATCCATGGGACCCTAGTATATGGTTGTACACCCTCATAAAAAGTGTTGAAGACAACACTTTCATAAGGGGGATGGAATGTTAGGTAGCTAGAGAGGTAGTGGGCGACCCAGAGGGCCAATATTGATAATATTATAGGCCATTCAATGTAAGGTGAACTAGGTCCACTATAGTATTAAATAAATCCCACTATGGTAGTTAGATATAATAAATGTAAGATGACTTCTTAGAAGGTCTTGCTTCTAGAAGATTCCTCCTCTAGAATGTTCTTAGGTGGTTGATAGCACTATATAAAGGGGTTTAAGCAATGTAATGAGGTATGAAGAGAAGTATTTTATTGGAGTGGTAGCTCATTAGGATTTTTCCCCCTTGAAGAGGCAAGTGAATAGGAGAGGATCCATTCGATAATAGGATCCATTGTATGGTGTTTCCCTACCATAAGGGCTTGATAACAATAAAGTGTGGCTCTTTTCTATTGTTCCATATATCTTGTGTGGTGATGGTATTCAAATATATTTGACACTATTGTGGTATTTTGTATTTATATCTTAGTATATATGGTACTTAGGGAGGTACCCAATGGGAATTTGGTTATGTATTATTAGTGGAAGTCATTGAATGTAAGGTGGACTAGGTCCCCTATATTAAATAATTCCCACTATGGTAGTTAGATATAATAAATGTGAGAAGACTTTCTAGAAGGTTCCTAGGAGATAAAGAGTGCTATATAAATAAGTGTAAGCAATGTATTGAATGATGATGAAGTATATTGTTATTGTACAAACAAGTATTGCTTGAGGAGTGCATTCCTTCCATAAGGAATAATATATGGTGTTACCCTACCTCAAGGGTTTTGTCTACATTCTTGTGTTCAATATTGGTGAATGGTTTGGTTTATTCTTGTTGACATTGTGAGTTTATTTTGAGGTTTATCTTTAGATCTATTCAGGTACTTAACAACTGGTATAAGAGCAATTTCCTTGGCCAAAGAAGGGAATAAATTTTTGGCTCTTTTTTTTAGATTTTTTCTAGGGAAAAAGAGGGTGACACACTTCAGGTTCAGATATGAAACTTTCTAAGAAGAGTTTTGCAAAACAAATTGAACATTTGAATTCCTCTCGTAAAATACCCAATTTCAAAAAATAAATTAGCCGAAACAGATTCCGGGAAGTGAAGTTATCATCATTTTAAATTTGGTAGTTTTTTCCGGAAAAAGCCGCACAATTTGCACATTAAATTATTTTTAAGCTTTAATTTGTGTTGAAGATTTATTCCAAGATGTATTTTATTGGAAAAGATGATGGCTCTATTATTGAAGAATTCATCAAATATATGAAGTCATCAAGGAAAGAGCATTGGAGAGATTTGGTAAATTTATCTCTAGAAGGTGATGCATTGATTTGGTGGGATTTGCTTAAGTATACCCAAATAGTGGCACTTTCCGATGAAGAAATTGAAAAATTATTTTTAGATAGGTGGTCTCATGTTGGAAAAATGGATATAGAGAGTACCAAGGGTTTCTTTTCATATGGAAATTCTATATTACAGCTTCATGGTTGTATTCACAAATAAAAGGTTATTGTTTCTATTAATCCTAGTTGCCAACAATTGTTTTTTTTATCAATGTTCAATTGGTCAATAGATTTCAAGTTCCTGCAAAGAATTTTCAAAGCACACAGGTTGGGGGTGAAAATGTTCAAATTTTTAAATATTCGAAGATAACCATGGATAAATACGTGTTGCATTCTGATTTTTATGCTATGGATATGGATGAAGTGGATATTGTTTTGGGATATACTTGGATAGAATCAATGGGTACCATTAATATTAATGTGCAAAAGAAGTTTTTGAATTTGTGGTACAAGAAAAAAAAAATCACATTGCAGGATGTGTCTATTAGTAAGAAAGATGGGCTCACAGAGGCCAACAAATAAGTTATTGCTAAGTCTGAAAATGAATCAGAGGTAGAGTATACATAAGGAGATGAAATAAATCCACAAGAAGGACATAATAAAGAAGCTAAGGAGGTCATTGAATCAAAGGCACAATGTGTTGCAGATTTGAAGAAAAATGAACATATTCCTATAGTTGTTGTATATCATCATCCACATCATATAGAGAAACAACAATCATCAAGGTAAGGGCGTGAGCATCAACACAATCATGCACCAATATGGAACCAAAAACGAAACCAATCCAGAGGTGCATGGATGCCCACCAACATTACATGAAGACATCAACTGACGAATGAATCCCATGGCAACACCGACATGATGCAGAGCAAGATCAGGGTGGCAAGGCAACAATTGGACATCATGTTCATCTTCCATTAGGATGGATGGATGGTCATACTTGGCACTAGTTGGCTGCATTGATTTTCCGATCATATTGTATGGTTTCTTCTTGTGTTTTGAGGATGAAACATGTGAAGGGTGATGAAATGTAGTATACCTAGGGAGGTAATATGGGGTACCTAGGGAGGTACCCAATGGGAATGTGGTTATGTATTATTAGTAGAAGCCATTAAATTTAAGGTGGAATAGGTCCAATATATTAAATAATTCCCACTATGTTAGTTAGATATAATAGATGTGAGAAGGATTTATATAATGTTCCTAGGAGATAGAGAGTTATATATAAAGAAGTGTAAGCAATGTATTGAGGCATGGTGAAAAATATTGTTATTGTACCAAGCAAGGATTTATTGAGGAGGTTTATCCTTCCATAAGGATTAATATATGGTGTTACCCTACCTCAATGGTTTCTCTATTTCTTGTGTTCAGGGTTTGGTGAATGGTTTGGTTTATTCTTATTGATATTGTGAGTTTATTTTGAGATTTATCTTCAGATATATTCAAGTACTTAGCAACTACACCATCCACTGATCCTCCTCCTCCTCCTCGACATGCATCACCAGATGCACCGTATTCCACCGATTCTCCTCCTCTTCCTCTTGCACATGTGTCACCAATTGTACCATCCACCAATCCTCCTTCTCCTCCACTTTTGTCATGGTTATCTAGCATGGGTTCTGATATACCCTTTACATCTAGTAGCAAAGACACCATTGATGCCTCTGCCTTTGGTGGTGGACCTAGGTAGTAGTGGTATTTGACATGCATATATGACATGTTTATTGATTTTGATGAGATGTATATTTGACATGTTTATTGATATGTATATTGATCATGTATATTATGTTTTTTCATATCATGTTAATGTTGTTGTTGTTTGATTTATAAAATGTATTATGAGTGCGCTAATAATTTCTCCATTTTTAAATTAAATTTGAGATGTATTGAACTCATTTAAATTTAAAGTTTCCATATAATGTTTAATTTTAGTTTTTAGAAATTATTTAATTTGGATTGTGATTGCAAAAAAATATAACCATTAATGCCATATAATGTTTAATTCTTCTCCAAGGTGAATTGTTTGTTGTCCAACAAAATACAATATGTTGATTAAACATGTTTACAAACAAAAATACATAAATATGATGAGTGAAATGATTTTGATTTTAATAATTGTGTTTTTTTTTCATATATTGTAATAATAACATTATGATATAATTATTCAATAACATTATGATATAATTATTCACTAATAATAATAATTTTGATGTAATAATAATGTTAATTTTTAAATTTTATTATTCAAAGACTACAAGAAAAAACTATAATATAATTGTTTACTGAGATCACAATTATTATATTTTCCCCCGGATGGGGTGTCAACAGGGCCTAGAAGTCAATGGGAGATGATGGTGACTGCCACCTCTTCATAGACCACGTGACCAACACATGCCGCCCTCCTATCCATTTAATCCCCCCTAATGCTACTCCATCACCTTCATTACTACGACTTCATCACCTTCATTACTGCGAGTGCGTCCCCTCTGGTGCTTTCATTCAAGAGATAAAGGATTGTTGTAGACCGTCACCTCACTGCACGTGGGAACTCCTCCTTAGGCTCTCCTTTTATGGCTTCCCCCCCCAATGACCTTTGCACCATTCCATCTCTCCCATCCTCTGCATTTGTTCTCTGCCAACCTACCTACTATTCACTGTCGCCTGCCCTTTCTCATCTATGCCTCACCTTCATCCACCGTTTTCCATGCCTAGGCTCCATGGGAAGCCAAAGAGAGGACCTCTCTAGTCCCAAAACAAGGTGGCCATTTCCTGTCGACATCCTCCTATCCTCACTCCATCACTCAACGCCTCACCCCCTTCATCCATCCATTCCTCCCCAAACTAGAGTGGTCTCCCACCTTTGTCCTTGCCATGGGAATGTCACGTGGAGTGGTTCGACCTCCAAGGAAATTCTCTGGGTTATGATCCAGTCCCAATCCTGAATATGGCCTCGTCTTCTTAGCACACCTTGGTCAACCCAGCGAGCCCATCTCCCTCAGCCCCCTTGCCAACTTCAAATCCCGTACCATCCTGAGAGGAGATCCTTGCACAGGTGGAGGATCTACATGCTTATTTGGAAGCACCTTATGCGGACCCTGAGCAACTGCATTCTCTATTGGAAGTGACTCATGTGGACCCGAAGCATTTGCACACTCAATTGGAGGTACCCCATGTGGAAGAGCCTCCGAGCTGAGAGTGTGCTTCTTGTGTTAGAATCAGAGGAGCGGTGGCAATACTACAGGATTTGGTCTTTGCAGTTAGACAGGACGTGGAGGACCTTCTCTTTCGGATGGAACACTTGGACCATCGAGCATAGAAAATTGAATCTTTGCACGGTACATTGCTCTGCTCACTGCATACTCCAGGATAGGCAATAGATGCCCCAGTTACTTCAGAGCTGATTCTTGCCCCAACGACCCAAACGAATGCTGCGACAAAGACATACACGCATCCTTAAGGCACACCAGATTTACAAGTGTCATCGTGCATGTTTTACTTTGTTAAATGTTCCAGTCTTTTGGAAGCTCAACACAATCAAATTTTGTATTACTCTACATAGTTTCTTTTTTTGTCATAAAGTTTTAATGGAGGAAATGTTGAATCGGTTTCCCCACGGGGCAATTCAGAAAACTGTGTTTGTTTTAAATACTGAACTCAGAGACATAGCTAGAATGAATTGGTTTCCCCTTGGGGTAATTTAGCTCAAGCGAATCCCTGCTATCATTGTTGATACTGTAATTCTACTCCATAAAAGGTAATACATAGAATTCTTATTTAAAAATAAATAAATATTATATTTTATTTTTCCAAAGATTTGATTAATACATATTATTTAACTACTATAATATATTAAATTTATTAAATTAAATTTAAATTGTTAAATATAAAAAATTTACAATAATAAGTCTTATCTATACACTTTCTATGAAATGGTTTTAAATTTTTTAACTTCATTACCAACTTTATGAATCTTTTATTAAAAAGTATGTAAATATTGGTTGAATATTCTATTAAAAAAGTACATGCTAAGTATTGTATATCATTGTTTTTTATTAAAGTGTATGCAACTGGTTTTAAATTTTTTAACTCCATTACCAACTTTATGAATCTTTTATTAAAAAGTATGTAAATATTGGTTGATATTCTATTAAAAAAGTACATGCTAAGTATTGTATATCATTGTTTTTTATTAAAGTGTATGCAACTGTTGGATTTAGTTAATGAATAAAACATTTATTTGAACAATTACTCTTATAAAATGTTAATTATCCTTTACTTTAATGATAACCTTATAATAATAATGATTCAGAATTAAATTTATAATAATTATATTTAAAAAAATTATTATTAATTAAAATTATAATTAAATTTAAATTATTAAATTTGAAAACTAAATCATTAATAATAATGAAATTTAATATACATAATTTGTTTTAAATGATTTTTGATTTTTGCTCTACTATTAACTTTATGAAACTCCTCATAAGGAAATGCAAGTATTAGATTTGGTTAGTGAAAAAAATAATTAGTTTGTTAAGGCTAAAAGAATATTAAATTAAATTAATTTTATATTAATATTTAAAATTACAAAATATTAATAAAACTCAATAAATAAAATAAACAAAATTCCATGTGTAGATGTTATAGGGCTTGGTCCTCATCTTTGATGTAATGATTACATCTAACATGGGTGCAGATGCATGCAATGTAATGTTTTGGTGATTTTGTTATCACTTGCCACTTCTTATTTTTGTAAGTGTATTAATTGTCTAGGACTAGGAATCTGGTTGATCTTATCCTCATTAACCTTTAAGTTGTTTTCATACTAACTAACTGCCAATATCCTCGTAAGAGAGAAGCTTGTTGTGGTAATGGCAAACCTGAGTGAACCAGTCACATTTCCCATCCAATGTAAACCTTCACCCTTGAAGCTTTTGAACACGAGTGAACCTTCCACAATGACCGACCTGTGCAAACCTGCAACCTTGTAGCTTTTTGCTATATCCATCTCCCAGTGCTTTGACCTGTTTTTCCTATCCTCTTTTTCCTACGTCAACCCAAGCAAGACAGTCTGTCGATCTCTTACTCCCTGTTCTATACACTGTTCCTCTTGTCTTATATAGGCCCCTCCTAGGTCCCCCCTAAATTTTAACAATTATTTTACTTCCTTCTCGAGCCTCCTGTTATGGAGGCCGAAGTCAATGCACTGATGAGCACAAATAACGACACTCTCCGGAAGAAATTTTTAAATTAACAGATGAAATCTCCACTCAAACCAAACTCCCCCCTCTTTAGCCTAGACTATAGTGTGCTCCTCTTTTCCAACTCCCTTAAGTACCTATCACTTCCCCATCACGAGCTCCTATTTCTTTGTCCCCCTACCACAAGTCACAAATCTCCCCTTCACTCCCATTGAACCCTCTCAAACCACTATCCCAGCTTCACAAAAATGGACACAGCCTCACGGGATGACCACTCATAGTATCTCCCCCCCCTCACCATCTTTCCACTGCTCCTCTCGCTCGACGAATATTTACATTGCCTTCCACTTCCAGTGTTAGTAACTTTCCCCCCAGACTGTGGCACCCCAGAAAAACTAAAAAGAAAATGGTACTAGGAGATGATGTTGGACTGGAGGACTCAGTCATTTTGGCTCTTTACATGCTCTTAAGCTAACTATCATATAGGAACCTCTGCAGAACTGATCTAGTAGATTGGGTGCGGTCCACCTGGAGCCCTCTGCTAGGCTACGAACCAGAGATATCCTACCTCCCGAGAGGTTGGTTTAGCTTCCATTTTAACTCTGCTGATGATGCCACACTCATTCTAGAAATCCCGTGGGTGATAAAAATATCCAACCTCATGCTAAAGCGATGGCGAGTCAGTTTCGAACCCTCACATGATTACTTCTTCCATCATCATCTCTGGGTACTGCTACCCAGCTTGCCTATAAATCTCTGGAATAAAAAATCCCTTGAGGCCATTGGAAACTCGCTTGGGCATTTCATCAATGTGGACAAAGAATTCATCACAATGCCAACAAAAATGGTAGCTAAGGTTCTAGTGGAACTTGATTTTCATGAGGTTTTACTAGAAACTATTGACATAGAATGGAGATGACACTTCATTCGCCAAAAAATAGACTACCACGGTATCCCCTTCAGGTGCACCCTCTGCAGACACACTGAACATCTAAGAAATCATTGTCCATGCTTCATGGAAGAAGACCTATATGAGGATGCCATGTTGGAACTTTCCACCCGCACAGAATCTCCGGAGGAGAACACTCTTGTCTACTTCCCTGATAGTCTAGAGACAAAGGACTCAACAAACTTAGACTATATCTCAGGTGAAATCAAACCGATTTGTCCTACTCTTTTATCTACTTCGACTGGCTGTGAAAAAGAATAGCTGAATGCTCTTTCATTACATGATCTAGCCCCCACATATTCCCCCCTGAGATGTCACTCTCCAGATACTGACACCATCCTGCCTACCATCAACCTCTTTCACCTCTTCAGCTTGTAATACATCTCTAGTCCCCCCTACCGAGCAGTCTTGAACCATTGTCACCACTAAACCCTCACAATTACCTAGCAATTCCCCCCTCACAAGTACCGAACCCACACAAGCACTAGGAATCCCCCCTCCCACCTTCTCTCATTCCCCCCCTCTCTGTCACACCACATCCTGCCTGAAACTACGAGACCATTTATCAAGGCTCTCCACTACTCACTTCCTTGATAGAGACCAATGAACCACCCTCTTGTGTCTCATATACAGAGAACAATCCCTTTGGAGTGGTCCTTAACTCCCTCATCCCTTCCTATAGGGAAGTCCTTTCTCCCACTCCTCTCCTAACCTTCCGAGGAAGTAGAATCTTACACCCTTGGGAAACTGGTGAGGCCTCAGACCCCTTGAATGCTCCACACACATCCCTGGACACTAACTACACTTGGTCAAAGGGCTAGGGCTATGTGCACTCTTCGATTAAAACTAGGAGTGCCCGTAGAAAAGAAGATCCCACATCTCACACTGACACTGTGGTGCTTAGAGGCATTAAATCCCTTTCCAGGGCCAGAACATGATCCTTCTCTCTCTCAACATAATAGAGGTCGGGGGGTCCCTGAAAACCACCTCGTTTAGAAGGTTTCTCTCCAGGACTTCGTCAAATATTATCTTCTTACAAGAAACCATGTCAAGTGGTAAAAAATCCAGATCATTTTTAAATCAATTCCACCTGAATTGGCTCACTAGCTCTACAAGCTCTATTGGCACATCTGGTGGCTTGGATGTCTCTTGGGATCCCACTGTATTTGATCTGTTTCCTCACCTCTGCTATGGGGGTATTCTACTCACGGGTACCTGCCTCTGGAATAATCAACAATTATCCCTGCTTAACATCTACGGTCCTTTCTTTGACCGTAAATCATTTTGGGATCAGCTAGCTAACATGGGTATTTTGGACCAAGAAAATCTTATCGTAGCAGGAGACCTGAATCTCACTACCAGTGTGAGGGAAATTTGGGGATCTATTTTGGATCCTCTGGCCACTTACTTCAACAACCTATTTCTAGCACATGCACTGGTCGATTTACAACCGAAGGACATGGTTCCCACTTGGCGCAACAACCGTACAGATCTAGATGCAATTAAAAAATGATTAGACAATATTCTCATCTCAGAGTCACTAGCCACATTGGATGGACGAATCCATTCTTGGATAGATTTTCTGTTTCTCTCGGACCACGCCCCCATTTTCTTACAACTTGAGACTACTCCTCATTCACAAGTGTACCCATTCAAGCTGAATACTAGATGGTTACAAGAGGGAAGTTTCATCGATATTGTCAAGGAAGTCTAGCTCGATCCCACTTACCTCACCAAACTAGAGCCACAACGCCATCTAGTCTAGAAAGATTTAGAACTTAACATTCATCACTTTCTCCATGAAGACCTGATAGCTAGGGAACAATGCGATATGATCCTCTCCTTGCAACAATTGGAAACTGAAAGAAACAACATTCTACTTGCATATGAATCTCGATGGCACCTACAAAGCAGATGATCTAAACACAATTTTTTTCCACTGATTTGCTATAGCTAGAAAGAATAAAAATCACCTTTGGGAAATCCAATATGACTTGGGTAATACACACACGGGACATGCTGCCCTTAAGACTGTGGCCATTGCACATTTCAAGGATTTCTATGCGGCTACTTCTCACAACCATCTACAAGACTCGATATCCGTAGCCAAACTCTTCCCTTCTTTTGTCACAGCAGCAGACTTAACTTCACTGGAAAATCCTTGCACTATTCAAGAGGTCCTTAGAGCTCTAAATTCATTTAAAAAAGATATAAGTCCAGGCCCTGATGGCTGGACTGTAGAATTATTTCTACATTTTTTTAACTTGGTTGAGACCGATCTGCTCGAACTTGTGGAAGAATCCATATTAAGAGGCAAAATCACTGGTGCCCTGAACTCTACTTTCATAACACTCATCCCCAAAGAAAACCATCCATCCTCCTTCGGGGATTACATACCGATTGCCTTGTGAAATCTCTATTATAAACTGATCACTACAATCATCTCCAATAGGATCAAGCCCATGCTCTCAAGAGCTCTTTCAAGTGAACAACTTGGGTTTTGAAAATACATACATATTTTAGACACTATTGGCAAAACTCAGGAGTGTCTACACAACATCAAGGAAAAAAAATCAAAAGATCTCATACTAAAACTAGACCTAAAAAAATCTTTTGACTACATGGATTGGGATTTCCTCAGATTAATCTTGACACAATCGGGCTTCATTCCTTCCTCAATCAAATGGATCATGAGCGGAGTGACAACTGCAAATTTTTCTGTCCTGGTGAATGACGAAACCTCTCCTTTTTTTGGCCGTGGCAGAGGCTTGAGGCAGGGCTGCCCCCTCTCCCCTCTCCTATTCATTATGGCCATGGAAGGCTTGTCTTTGCTTCTTAAAACCAATCAATCTAAAGGGAAAATATCTGGGATTAAAGTCTCCAGAGTTGTCCGGATTTTTCACCTATTGTTCTACCTATGAGGTATGATGCCAAGATTTTGACAATCGAAGATACACCAGAACTTGAAAAACTCAAAGTAGATGAGCTCCATAGAATTCTTATAGCATATGAGATGAGGACAGGGAAGGAAAAACCATCAAAAGGAGAAACAACCTTTAAGACATCTAAAACAAAGAAGAAGCAGGAGAAAAAGACCAATGAAGAGCTAACAAATATATCTGATGAAGCAGTTTCCAACTTCATGAAGCAACTCAAGAGAGGGACTGAGAAATACAAAGGAAATTTTGCTCTAATATGTTTCAACTATGGAAAAATTGGACACTTTGCCAATAATTGTCCCTATCCTAAGAAAGAGGAAAGTAACAATGAAATAACTTTCAAAGATCAGAAGAAGAGAAAAACCAAAGATAAAAGAAATTTCTACAACAAGAAGAAAACTTTCTTTACCCAAGAAGGAAGTAGGTCATTTGAAGAAAGTGAAGAAGAGGATCCATAGCTCTTATTTATGGGTATAAAAACTCAAGATGATAATCATTCAAAATATGAAGAAGAAGTGAACCTTGAGGAATAATTTTTCCATGCAATTGAAGAACTAAGAAAATATGAAAGAAAAAACAAGTTACTAAGGGAACAACTTATAAACTTTGAAGAAGTTATAAAATGAAGAGAAAAGGAGGTTTCCAAAACCATTAGTGATTTAGAACAAATTATTATTGAGTTAAAAACCCAACTCCAAGAAACCAAAAGAAAAGAAGAAATCTTGAATAAGGAATTGAATGAAAAACAACAAACATGTAGGATATTGGAAGATGAAATAACTTAACTAAAAGGGAAACTAGAAAAAGAAGATATTCAATCTAAGTTTGAAAACAACTCAAAAATCCTGAAAAACATTCTTAGTAGTCAGAGATCATCAAATGATAAAACAAGACTAGGATATGATCCCTCTGCAAAACAAGAGAATGACAAAAAACCAATCAACTATGTAGATGCTCTTAAGAACTCTATAAGAAGAGAAGAAAATAAAGCAAAGACAATATCATTTAAGACTGTCCCAAATAAACAAAAATCTTCACTCCCTACTAAAGAAAAAAATGACAAAAGGAATAGAATCATCAGAAGGAATCCCTCTAACAGAAATCAATATATTTTCCTTGGATATTTCTATTCCTGCAATAATTTTGGACATAAAGCAGTACATTGTAAATCTTATATAAAGTACAATCCAAGAATGTTCAAAGATATGAAAATAATAAGAATATTGCAGAAAGAAGAAATTATAACTCATTATCACCCTTACAAAACTTCAATATTGAATGCCAAAAATGAAACAATTATGGTCATAAGGCCAATGAATGTAGATTTCCAAAGTATTCCATGAAGGAAAGTATCTCCAACATTAAGGAAAATTATAAGAAGATACAAAGAATAACTCCAACATTAAGGAAAATTATAAGAAGATACAAAGAATAAAATCCATAGTACAAAGGAATAAAATGATGAAGATATTGCACCTGAAATTAATAAAATCAACAATCCAAGAATGTTGGGTGAAGTGTCTAATAAGGTATATGGAAATCAAAGTTATGCATATAAAGTGGATCAAGCTCAAGAAAAGAAAACTTCTAAAGAAAAATGTGACACAATTACAAAACTTGATAATGTCTTGCAAATAAATTATCCATTACCCAACAAATGGAAAATGAAAAAAGGAATTTCTCAAGAAATAGATAAAGAAGATTTTGTTGCATAAAAGAATGATGATGATGATGAAATTTCAATAGGAGATCAACCAGAAGAATTAAGTGATGATGATCTTGGAAATTTTCAAACATTATTTTGATGATCTACTAAAAACTCCTCCTCAACAAAAATATAAAAAAAAGAAAGGAAGGAGGAATTAGGGAAGACTTAAGATTGTTCTTGTTGATACCCCTGTTATCACTGAAATTTCGTCCACAAATGGTTACAGGAATCCAGTATCTCCAAAAACCTATTAGTTCATTCATAGCCCCAAAAATACATTTCCAAAGGGCACAAAAACTATACAACTGGTTATAAAATTGACATGCGCTTAGAATCCAAAGGAAGCACGTGCACATGCTCAAGTAAAAAATGCAAGAAAAGCGCACATGTGCCGATGTGCGACTGTGTACGGAAAAAATATGTGCACACCTGAGAACGATGCATTTATGGTTCTTGTTGGCCCCTCACCCACTTCTGGTTCAGCTCCCAAGTCGATTTGACCCTCAAATCCGATGCTGAATCCGAGTGGGGGGCTAGTCAAAGACCTAAGGGTGCCCTAAAGGGCCCCTTGTTCACAATAAAGACTGGTTGGATAATGCCTCAAAAATTTGCTATAAAAAGAGGCCATGGGTGCACTATGAATTCAATAATCTCATTATATTGTTATGCTGCCTCTATTCTCCTACAAGGAAACTCTTTCCTTCTTGGAGCATTCTCATTAAGCTATTCACCTCACCTCTTGAGGGAATAAGCTTGGATTTCTTCACCATTTCATTTCTAGTTTTCCATTTGTAAGAATATCTCTCACATAGGGGACTAAAGAGCCCTCACTTGGAGGAAGAGGGGATCCATAAGTCCCCCTTTTTCCTTGGTGTTTTCCCACTAATATAATCTCTCCATTGGTGGCATGAATATTGGTCAATTTTTTGATTAATTTTGGTTCTAATTTCCTTATGCATTGTAGTTTTGTTTCTTTAGTTGTTATTAGCTTAGTTGATTATTTATTTCATGTGATTGAGTCATTTGAATCATACACTAACTTCTGTCCTTTTCAGCTGACTCAACTAGACTTGCAAGTGTCCCTCTTTTCCTCATTCAAGTGGTGAAAATGATACAACAGATTGGCGACCATACTGGGGAAAGGTATCAATTTCCTCTCTATTTGGGTTGTTTGAAAACTTCTTTTTGATCTATTTACCTTGCAGGGATCATAACCAACCCATTCCTACCTGTAAAGAGTTGAATTCAAAGTTGGAAGAGGAGAATTTCATTTAAAATTTTCTTCTTGGATGCATATCAGAATGTGCACAGGTTTTCTAGCCCACAGGCGCATCTTGCGAGCACTGTGCGCCAACATGACTGTGTTTCCCAACGCATTCTGTGCACAGTGCACCAACATGCCCTTGTTTCTTTGTGCGTTGGCTCCACATGCGCCTCTGTCTAAACTGGGGCCTGCACATCTGTCCATAAATCCAACATTGTAAGAGTTTTTTGTGATGTTTGGAAGGCCCCTAGCCTTCTAAATATTGATTCTATGCAATTTGTAAATGCACCACACTTAGATTCCCTC
>CBVK0101167286.1:0-25554 GCA_900067695.1 Picea abies
CGCCAAAAGTCATGTGGGCCTCGTTTGGGTAAGTTAGTACATCAACTTCCCGGGGTCATAACTTTTTCATATGATCTTCATTTTAGGCGTATGATAGCCCATTGGAAAGGTATTGTCGAGGAGATTCATTTTGGGGGCTCAATCATGTCATATGCTGACATTGATAATCTCTATCCCTAAAAACCTTCATTTAGGCCCACAAAATGGCCCCATAAGTTAAAACTGCTAAAAATAGTAAATTGCCAAAATTGCCAGAAAACTGTTTTTAGCCAGTTGGAAAAGGTGAGTGGCCAATGATATCCACCTAGATCACTTTGGTTCATTTTATTTAAGTTCAAGGGATTCAATTAACCAATCCCAAGAACGATTCACTTCATCCAAGGCATACACAACTAGGACTTTGATCAATCTATGGTGAAAAATACTCTTACTGGAAGTTGCATGGTGAGATTGTATTCTTTTAGAAATTTTTGTCAAGATTTTAAATAAAAAGAATGGTAGACATAGAGGGATGTCACCATTTAAATGCATCAACAGTCTAATGTGGTAAAGATGAACAAAGGAGAAACGTCATTCACAGGTAATTTACATGTGAATCACCATTAGAGAAGTTTCTCATTCCTTCTTCAACTAGCTCCGTGGGATGCCTTAACTCCAGTTAGGATCTTAGTGTTCTGGGAGCAAAAACTGGTTGACAAATTGCATAGGCATCTCCTCCTTCTTCCACCATATCTCTCCATACATGGATATCCTACATGTTGTCTCGATTTCATACTATGTCACATGAATTAAAACCTTCCCCACCATTGTTTTGAATCCATCAAAGTTCTGAGCAAACATCAAAGAAATTTTCTCATGATAGCCTTGTAGCATTGAGCAGAAGTTAAACCACCTTGCCCTTCTGAACCTTTGCGAAATCTCTGGGTAAGTTTCAAGCAATTCAACACCCTCTGGTTCTAGTCGGGTAACTTGCCCGCTTTTCTTAGGTGCCATAATGCATATCACCGAATTTCAGAGTCTGTCTAGGGTTTCTACCATCAACAACTATAGATATTCTGAAAATGTTGTGGAAGAGGTTGATGACCTGCGATATGATTTAAAGTGAAGGAGTACAACCCTGATCTCTTCGAATGAGTATAAAACTGAGGACACAACTTTAATCTTTAATCATCAATCATGATGCTTTTTAGGATAAAATCTCGGGCATCCTTTGACATGATCTTGTGAAGTGGGGCATGCAAAATGATGATTACTCCTGGCGCTACAAGAATAGCGTTATTCTTGTAGCGCCTTTTCCCTTTAGCAAAATTTCAAATTTAAAATGAGGGAAAGGACTTATGATTTGATGGATAGATTCTAAACAATCTAATCCTACCTTAATCACACTAAAAAATGTTATAAAACACTCAAAATATACAATGCAAGCTCACTTTAAAATTGTAGAGGTAGATAACAAAGTGAAAAATAATGCTAGGAATAGACAGGGTAGGGAAGAGAATAGCTCAACAGTCATTAGTAAAGTTAATACTAACAGTACCATCTCTCAAGGTTTTGATTTCAATTATGTATTAATTTTAACTCCAAAAAATATGGGTGATACTAATAGCATCACTTTTCGACTTAGGGTCAATTTTAAGGTTTTAATTTTTTGTGATGGTCGTGATTTCAAACAAGTCGGAATTTAAAGGTCAATTTTAAGGGTTTTGTCTGCAACGGTATCGATTCTCAAGGTTGTGATGTCAAACAAATTGGAATTTTTACCACCCCTAAAAAAAGGGTGCTACTGGTAGCACCTCTTTTTAAAATGGGGGTTGATTTTGGTGTTTTTGAAACAAAAATATGGGTTTTTTGGACCAAATTTCTCATTTTGAGGTCATAGTTCTCGTTAAGTTGGTATCTATGTTTGTAGCATTGTATATTTGTAAATATTATGAATGGTTGGGGTCCAAGTGATGTAATATGTAAACATTATACATTTAAAATAATAAAATGAAATACAATATCAGTTGTAGACAAGTAAGGACCAGAGTAATCGGGGAATATGATTCCACAAGAGAGGGGGTTTAATGGAGGGTTTTGAGGGGTTTTCATATGTGTTGAGTCTTAACCCACCTTCATAAATCAAATTTTCAATTATCTATTTATTCCTTTGACTTATTAAGCACTCAATCATTGAATTCATGTAAGAGGTTGGGTGAGGTATTCATCCCACCCAGTTATGACAATATGGGATGACTATAATTATCCTTGGGGGAAAGTAAGAATCAAGCAAGCAAGGGAGAAGAGGAAATTTGAGTAGGAATAAGTGCATTTTTATAGTTAACAAGAGGACAAGAAAACTAGAGTGGAGTGTTGGGAAAGAGTGGGCAGACATAGTGGGTATTGAAGACAACTTGTTGAATATGGTAATTATGTTGAGAATAGGGCTTCCATGTCTGTAAGTGATTTCTAGTGAAAAATTACATGAAGAGAATTTGTAAGTGTTGTGTGAACACTCATGTTGCAACTAGATTTCCTAAAACCCCAAATAGTGAGATTCTCGGTCGGTCTATGTTGGAGCCCTGGAGGGGATGGAGATTTTCTGAGAAACTATAGTGCAAAGAATGAAATATCATCCCTTGCGTTGTGCAAATTGATAGGAAAGAGAGTTGGGTGGTTGGAATTGTTTTAGGAGTTGCGTCACTGTGTTTAGTGAATTTTGAGCTATTACAGTGGACTGTAAAAACCCACATGAACTTGTCCTTCCTTATGGACTCATAGCCCAACTCAAGGGTGGATTTTTGCAGAGAGAAGTGGTGCAATGGAGCCTACAATTGGATGGAACGTCCGTTGTCTACAACTGGTTGTGTAAAAACGTTTTTGAAAGATAAATGTTTTTACCACTATGTCATTTATAGTTTTAATGTTATGATTGAATGTTTCTATGAATGTTGTGTGAGCTTTTAATCATTACTATGCATGTTCAAATCTTTTGCATTCATGTTTTTAAGAATTATTGATAATAGCATGATCATGTATGTCATGTTGCACATATTTTCCACATTTGAATTGATATGTTAGTCGATTCATTAGTAATGTGGCCCTAACATGGGATTTGGTTATGTTATAGATTGGTATCAGAGCTTTTGGTTCAACATCAGACCCGTATGGGTCAAAAATCAACGCGAATTTGATAAATTTTTGGTCGTAGCTTTTTATTCTGCATTAAATTTGGGGAAAAATCAAAGTGAAATCCCCAAATGTCTAATCAATTTCAGGTTGAATTTCCCTCTAAATCATGAAAGGGATGATTAATTGCATCAATATACAAGTTGCAAAGTTAAAATTTGGCCTAGGAGGTCAAATTTTGTGTTTCCATGGCAGCCATGAAGCTAAGCGAAATGGGTAGTTGATATCACATTGATCTTGACACCAATGGTCCAGATTCATCCTAGATTTGGACAAAAACTTCTAAGTAATTTCAATATCGTTGAAGAAGAATTTAGAGTTAAATGAAGTTTTGTGAATCAACATTCGAAATCGTATTTGATCTTAATATCAACGATAAAGAACCATCGTAGATTTGGTCAAAAACTTCTAAGTTTTTTTGAATTCACTGATGGAATTTTTTCAGAGTTCGCCGAAAAAGAAGGTTTTACAAAGTTTGTCGAAGAATGAAGTTTTTCCAAGTTTGTCGATGGAAGTTTTTTTAGAGTTCACCAAAAAAGGATATTTTTCAAAGTTCATCAAAAAATAAAAAAATTCCAAGTTTGCAAATGGAATTTTTTCGGAGTTTGCCGAAAAATGAGGTTTTTTAGAGTTCGCTGAAAAATGAGGTTTTTCCAAGTTCGTTGATGGAAGTGTTTTAGAGTTTGTGAAAAAGTGAGGTTTTTCAAGTTCATCAAAGAAACCGTTTTGGAGGTTTCCAAAACATTTTATGAGTTGCAGATGGAGAAGAATTTTGGAGTTCGCCAAAAATAAAATTTTCAATACACTGAAGAAACCATTTTGGAGGTTGTCTAAGTGCATTCTGCAAATCACCAATGGAGAAGAATTTTTTGGACTACTGAAGAAAGTATTTTTCAGTTCGTCGAAAGAAGGATTTCAGGGTTCACCAATAGAAGGATTTTGGTGATTGTCGATAGGAGAAATCTCCAGGTTGTTGATGGAAGAAATAAGTTGGTCGACGATGAAGGGAAAGGAGGATGATGACATGGAAAATTCATGGAATGACAGGTGGACATGAGCATCCACATGCCATGCCACATCAGCTAGATTTCCATATCAGCAAGATGATGGTTTTGATAAAAAAAAAATTAAAAAACAAGTATGGGACCAAAAAATTGTTTGTTCATAACAAGAGTAGAAAAACTTAGAATCAAATGAAATTTAAAGGATATGTCAGCAGTGAGGAAGGATACAAAAGTTCCAGTGAAGGCCACTAGCCATTTCTCCTTAAATTTTCCAGAAAATGCGAATGGGTGGTTCTCTTTAAAAGAGGTCATGTTATTGATGAAATTTTTATATTGAGTCCAAAAAGAAGACATGAAAATACCAAGTGGATATTTTGGCCAAATTCTGAGTTTGAAATGGGGACACAAAAACAGGGAAAAAACCACTAGTCTCAGATACTTTCTTGGGATTTTTGGAATCTTAAAAGGAGGAAAAAGGACCCCGGATAAAAAATCTAGAAAAAATTATTTACTCAACATTTTACCTCCTCAAGAATTCAGACAAATTTATCTTGAAGAAGTTTTTGTTAGTTTTTGTAAAGCCTCTTCCCTTATATCGGGGTTCAAATTTGAACAATGAATTTATTCTCTAATTCATGCTTGTATATTCATCAAGTAAATCTAATATCTAGTTCTAATATATATAAACAATTAAATCTCAGGTTATACGTATGCATCTTTAACTTTTAACAACACAAAAACAACAATAAGTAAAATCATTAGTGGAATACATGTTGAAGAGAAGTTTTATCTTTTCAATTTGTTCCTTTTCTCTGCCTCTACCTGCTGATCACTTGTCTTGATAAATGGCCTGGATAGAATCCTCCCAGACAGCTAGGAACAAAGCCTCTCCAACTCCCTATCTCTAGGAAATCAGATTTCCTAGCCCTCGAGCCAAAAATCCCAACAACATTAGTGCCCTAGTAAAAATCCTCAAATAAATTCCCCAAAGAAATTTTTCCTTCCATTCCCCTCCTTTCTCCTTCCTCTTTCTCCCAATATTTCCCCCAAAAAAACATCCATCTTCCTTATCCTCCTCTCTCGAATCCCCCTCCCTCATTCAATTCCCAACTGCCTTATCATCTCATTAATTACCTAACCTACATTTAAATAATAAAATAACAAAATGATTCAAATATAGTTATTTCAATTTAATTTAATTTAAATTAACAAATTATGATCATTAAGAAATCAAATTGGGTTGTTACATACACTCACCCTTCAAGAAACTTCGTCCCTAAGCTATAGTAATTTACAATACAAGAGTAATGATACATGATTCATACATCCATATTATATGAACAACAACATCAATTTAAATCACGTATACATACTAGTATACATGTGCAAGGCATGTATGTGTAGCTAGCACATACACGACTCGCACGTGTACTAATGACAATATTTATTACACCTAATGCAATTCATGTATTCTCCCAATCCAATCAAAAATGTTATATATTTCATAAAGAATGGTAAATCATTTGAAATATTTGCAAAATCCTTCAATTATATTAATTTAACGCAAGCAACATTTACATAGATAATTGTAGTTTTTTTTTAGAGGAAATCAAACAGTTTTGCTATAAGATTAAAAAAGAACTACACACACTCTCAACTACTTCTAGTCATCTTGCCTCCCTAACTTACTTCCATCTTCCACCCCTATCCTTCCTCTGTTGGACTTTCTTGAAGCATCAACTATATTGACCTAACTCTAGATAGAACCCGTAGGTGGAAGTGCCAACTACCTTGACCAAGCTTCCCCAACATGAAACTAGCAGTCATCATCACACATCTAGGGGAGCATGAGCTAACACCATCCTCCCATGACTCCAGGTTTCATAGGATACACGGTGGGAAATTCATCCACCCCTTTTAATAGAACTAGGGTCAACACCCTACCATGGACCATACAGTGGCATTGTGTTGCTATGAATTTGTCATTGTATATTCAGTTTCAGGCAGTGTTTTCCCTGAAAAACCTGCACTCGCATACATATTATAGTAAGGAATTTTAACAAACATAATTTAACATGCTCAGATTCAAACCATATCATTTCTCAGTCGATGCTCACGACTTCAACCATTTATTACTATCATCCCTTGGCTATTTCATAGCCCATTAATCTATAGATTAGTTTATAACACACACTCATACATATCCTTACATTATTATCATGTAAATGCATTTAATCATATCATTAACTCGGTATCCATGTACCAATAACTTTAAATTTCAAAAATTTCAAGATAGAATTAGGTTGCATAATATCCATCATAATTCAAATAACGATAAACATTCATAGAATTGGCATTCACATAGGTCCATATGTCTAAAATTTCAAGTGTATCATTAATAGTTTCACAATTAATAAGAAAAAAAATACGATTGGGCCATAAGTAATTCTAGTTGTCTAAGTCAAAAGGTAGCATTACATACACCCAACCTTCAAGAAACATATTCCTGAGGTGGTCAAAAAAGTGAGGGATGATCTCGTCGTAAGGTATCTCCATCCTCGCAAGTAGTCAACCCTGGGCTATACTTGTCCCATTGGAACTTAACTTGGTCTACCAAACGATTCCCGAGTTGTCGGACCCTACGATCCAATATACGTAATGGTTCGACCATGATGGTTCCCGCATCCTATAACTACAATTCCTTCCAATTTAGTTTGTGAGATTTGTCATCAACATAATGACGTAGAACATATACATGAAAAACATTATGAGTTTTATGCAAGTTGGATGGCAGTATGAGGCGATAGGAAACAGGTCCAATTCTCTCTTGGATTTTAAATGGTCCTATAAATCGAGGCGATAAAATTTTCCCCTTCCCAAACCGAATTGTACTCTTACTTGGCCTGATATGAATGAAAACTTGATCTCCCACTTTATAACTTCGGTGAGTCCTGTGTGCATCAACATAAATTTTCTTCCTACCTTGTGCTTCCTTTATTCGTTGCCTAATATGAATCACATGTTCTTCCATCTCTTGAATCAATTCTGGTCCTACTATCACTCGGTCTTCTTATCTTTCCCAACCCAATGATGTCCTACATGGCCTTCCATACAAAGATTCATAGGGCAACATTCCAATTGAGCTATGAAAACTGTTATTTTAGGCAAACTATACCAAAGGTAGGTACTTCTCCAAATGGGTTTGATTATCCATAACATACATCCTAAGCACGTCTTCCATAACCTGATTTACTCTCTTAGTTTTCCCATCCATTTCAGGATGATATGTTGTGCTCAAGTTCAATTGAGTTCCCAACGTTGACTGCAAACTTGTCCAAAACCTATAGGTAAACCAAGATTCCCTATATGAAATTATATTCTTGGGTAACCCATGCAGATGGATCACTTCACTTACTAAAACATGTGCCACATCAGTGACATCGTAAGTGTCTCTAACTAGAATAGAATGAACACTCTTGGTCAATTTATCAACTATAATAAGAATAGCATTGTGCCTTAGTGATGTGAGTTGCAATGCCACAACGAAATCCATAAAAATGACTTCCCACTTGGACATACGAACATCATGCGGTTGTAGGAGACCTGTCGGGTGGTGATGATCAGCCTTCACTTGCTGACACTCAAGGCACTTGGCAATGAAACAAAATACATCACACTTCATGCCTAACCAGAATAAAAGCTTCTTTGTGTCTACGCACATTTTATTTACGCCCGGATGCGCACAATAAAGTGCTCTATGGGATTCCTTGAGTATGATGCTTTGAATATCCCCACCCTCGGGGATGTACATATTTCCCTAATATCTTAACAATCCATATTCTTCAAGGCTATATCCTTCATACATGGGTTCTAACTGCCTCTCACTCTGGAGGGATGAAGTAACCTTTAAATACCAACCATCTCCGAGAAGTTTCCCCAACACACTCTCCCTCAGATTAACCTTTAAGGGCACCAAGGAGAAGACACATGGTCTCTTGCTTAGGGAATCTGTGACCACATTCTCCTTTCCCTTGATGTACAAAATTAAAAAATCGTACTCACTCATAAACTCACTCCATCGCCTCTACCTGGAATTGAGATCCCTTTGAGTCAATAGATGATTTAAGATTTTGTGGTTTGTTTTGAGCTCAAAGCTTCGCCCCACTAGATAATGCCTCCAAAGCTTCAGAGATAGCATTACAAATGCCAAATCTAAATCCTGAGTAGTGTAAAGCTCCTCGTGTTGCTTCAAATTTCTTGATGCATATGTTATCACTCCTCCGTATTGCATTAGCACAACCCCCAATATTTGCTTCAATGCATCCGTTCAGACCATGAAGTATTTTTCCATATCCTACACTCGTAGAATTGACGCACTGGTTAGTAACCTCTTAAGCTCATTAAATGAAATATCACATTCCTTTGTCCATTCATACCTGATACCCTTGCGCTGCAAGGTGGTGATGGGTTTCGTTATATTAGAGAACCCTTCGACAAACCTTCGATAATAACCAACTAGCCTCATGAAGCTTCTCACCTCATGAGAATTTTTCAGCACTAGCCAATCCATAATGATCTTCACCTTTTTCAGATCCATAGAAATTCCCTCATCGGAAATGATATGACCTAAATAGTGAATCTCTTTCTGGAAGAAAGAACACTTCAGCAACTTTCCATACAACTTGTTCTCTATGAGGCATGACAACACCACTCACAAGTGTTCCTCATGTTCTCTTTCATTCTTGGAATAGATGAGGATATCATCAAGAAAGACTTGTACAAAGCGATCTAAGAAATTTCAGAATACACCATTCATGAGGCTCATGAACACTGCTAGTGCATTGGTAAAACCAAAAGTTACTACAACGAACTCGTAATTCCCAAACCAAGTTCGAAAGTAAGTTTTAGGAATATCACCTTCCTTAATCCTTAACTGGTGATACCCTAATCGTAGATCAATTTTTGGGAAAATTGTTGCTCCTTTCATCTAATCAAAGAGATCATCTATTTGTGGCATTGAGTACTTATTTTTCACTGTAGCACAGTTCAAGTCCCTGTAATCTATACACAGTCGTAAGGAAACATCCTTCTTCTTGAAAAAAATTACTAGTGCACCCCAAGGTGAGACACTAGGCCTTATTAGCCCTAATTCAAGTAGTTCCTTCAACTGCATCTGCAACTCACAAAGTTATGGCGCTGTCATCTTATACAGAGTCTTGGAAATTGGATCTGCACCAGGTTTTAGCTCAATGGTAAAATCAAGCTCCCTCTCAGAAGGTAACCCTGGAAACTCTTTTGAAAAAACATCCTTAAATTCCGACAATACTGGATGCTGATCCATGGAGGGTCCTTTCCCTTCATTGACTGCTTCCACTACATATAATCGACAACCTTGCCTCATGCAACATTTAACCTTCATTGTCGAGATAAAGTGTAGATACACCTTCCTTCATAGACCGTGGATCTCTATTGACCTTCCTTTATCATCAACACAAAGAACCCTTTTTGCGAACCAATCTACCATAGCTCGATGGGATTCTAACTAGTCCATCCCAATGATTAGGTCATGCATCCCTAGAACAATGACATACACCTTCAGCCTAGTAGTGCACACTCCCAGATCTACTAGACAATTATCGACACTAGGTCCTACCGCTTGTCTTTCCCTCGAAGCCATCTTGACATGTTTAAAGTCATCGTGCTCATAGGCTGCTAACCCACACTTTTCTAATGTACAAGGTGAAATGAAACTATATATAGCACCAGAATCAAATAAAATTTTAACATTGACATGATTTAGTGTACCTGATGACTCCATCACAGTGGATTGATGTTCTTCCTTGTGGATATTAATCGCTGCATAAATCTGGTGGCTACTACTCACTCTCCCCATCGGGGCTTTCCCTTCTCTATGCACAAAGCCTGACTATGACTCTAGGTAGTCACACTAGTAATGAGGTCCTCCGCACCCCCAACAAGTAACTCGGGGTGGAACCTGCACATTTCCATGTGAAGGCCTCTGAAATGATTTCCTTCCCTTGGAACCCCCGCCCCCACTAACTGCTCCCCGAGAAGGTCGTGGACTTTCTTGTGTCATGGTTGGTGAGTGGGATGCCTCACTCGTTGCCATTGAAATACATGTTATAACTGCTCTGGGTGTGGCTCTATTTCCGTAAGGAGGTGGCCTAAAGCTCCCTACCCTGGAGAAGGTCCGAGGGGCCTTCCCCACGAAATCAGGATGTTGTGGAGTAGTCGATCTCATACCTCCATTTAAACTCATATGCTCTTCTGTATATCGAGCATTTTCAATATCTTTATCTACTAACGATGGTTTCTACATCCGCACCATGTCCCTTATCTTAGGCTTTAACCCATATACAAAATGTTATGCTTGTTGTTGATCAATATCCATGTACGAGACATATTTTACTAACTCCATGAACCTGATTTTGTACTCTTCCACAGTTCTGTTTCCCTGAATTAGAGCATGGAATTCTCCTACCTGTTGTTCCTCATAATAAGTCGGTAAATACTTTCTCCAAAACTTTTCCTCAAAAATTTCCAAGAGATGGTGTTTGGAGTAAGGTGCAAATGCCTCTCTAGATTACCCCACCAGTTCAAGGCATTGTCCCTCAATTATAATATCGTTATCTTCACTTTTGACGTGGAAGTATAGTCTCTTAAGGAAAATCATCGTGTCATTCCTTCCAACCATGCCTCAACGCATTCACTTGCATGTCCCCCGATAAACTATGGGAATTTGATATTTTGTAGTTCTCTGGTGATGTCCCCTGGTGTAGGCCCTCCCTCTAAGTCCCTCGATGCTTTAGGGTTACTCAGTCTAGATGGTGGGGGTTCCATTTCAACATCCGTTGACTGATGCCCCTTTAATGTCTCATTAATAGCCTCTAAAGAGCGCAAAATGAGAGCTAGTTCAGACGATGGTAGTGGCCCTTGTGATGATGCCCCCCGACCACAATTTCCTCAAGTCCTAGCTACCATCTTGAAGAACTGAATCTACATTTGACCAAAGCTTATTAGAAAAGGTTTTAAGACATTCAACATTTTAAACTTGCAAACATAAGGTTTAGGTGTAAGTTTCTTTATACTTGTCTGTAAACAAACATTTCTCCCATAAGGTAAGTGGTTAAAGGTCAAGGTCAAAAGCGTCTAAGTTTGATAACCTGTATAGGTATACTACTATCCCTCTAACTTACCTCTTTGGTGTGTTAAATCTACCATTCCCCTATAAATTTTGGATTAAATAATGTGATTGTATAATCATTGATTAAATCAATGCATTATCATATGTTAAACCTAGTGCCCTATATTTAAATTTATAGTTTTTAACATTAACAATGTTTAATCACAATTTAATGCTAATCACTACGTTCAAACTTAATAACATATTATAATATATTAATAGCACTAAGGTCATGTAATAATTTTAAAATTATTCTTACTTTATTTAGGGTTCATCACTATCTTACCTTAATAACCCTATCACTAAGGTTTAAGACATGTCACGATTAAATGTTTGTCATTTACCTTTACCCTATAATTATTTTCATAATTAAAAAATGTTCATATTAATTTCCTCTCTTTATTAATCAATTTTACTTTGTCTATACATATAAAATAACGATTATAATAATAATGAGAAAAATAAATAAATAATTAACAAAATAATAATTATAACAAAAGTTTTATATATATATATACAATAAAATTTAATACAAAATGAAAATAAAATAAAAATAACAAAAAAAACGACTATACATATATAATTTTAAAAGGGTGCAGGGTTGTTATTTTTTTAGGGTTTTTGAGATGCGTACAGCCTCACATGAGGCCCACGTGCCATCCCCACTAATTTGAATGAGATTGCAAAGAAATGAAAACAAGAAGACCCTAGACGTTTGGTGGAGTGGAACTCATTTCTCTTTTTCCGGTAAAGATTTTGTCCGCACACAAAGGGGTGAGGTTGCAGAGCATTTCTCCACTCAAATGCCCAAAGGACATAGTTGGTTCTCATCTCAGACACCAGACACTTGGGAGAGGCATGGCAAGTCGAGTTCTGGACGCGATAGGAGGCGCCTTTGGCATTGGGTGGTGGGAAAAACTGGTGGCGTGTCCATTGCTGGTTGAAAACTATTTCCAACCCTCGGCGCGTCGGCCTGGCCACGCCTTGGCCCTCGAAAAATTTTGGAGGGATTTCCTTTGGCCCTATTCGTCCTCTCACTCTCTGCACAGCGGTCTAGGTCTTTGTTGTTCAAATTTTTTTTCTTGCTCAGGTCTGTGGGCGCGCGACCCTGGCTCCATGGCCAGCTTCCCAGAGGGCACGACCATAGCTCCAGGCCGACCTACCCTTTGGCATCGTTGCTACGACGGCCTGGTGTGGACGCACCGCCCAAAATACAAACCCTATTCCTACCGTAACGCCATTTGTTTTATTTTTCGTTTCTAGGTTTTGTGTCTGATACAGTTTTGGTGTTGCAGAAAAAGCTCTGCCCCCTTCCATCTTTTGGCTACAACGGCAGTTGTGGGTATGTCGATAAAGGATGAGGAAAATGTGGGCGTGTTTCTTGGAAGGCCTCCACCAATAAGCCCGCATTTCGACTCGACCATGGCGGAACGAGCTCTTGGCGTCGGACGTGCTGCGACCCATCTAGGGTATGGCCATGAGGTCTGCGACCCATCTAGGGTTATGGCCATGAGGTCGGGGGGCCTTACGTCTTTCAGGTATATAAAAAAATTTAAATTAAAGAGAGCATATGTAAAGTCCTCTCTTTCATTATTTAATAAATAAAAATTTGTTTAATCATTATCTACTAAGTAAACATTAGTCTTAGTGTAACATCAATGTTGAGGTTTAATTGATCAATTATGAGGTTTAATTTCTCTCTCTTAGTCTCGGTTTAATTTAACAGGAATAGGTGGCTGCGATAGAAGATGGGAGGATGGGACAACTTTCAGAACTTCTTCCTTCTACTCATCAATTCATCATTTGGGTTATCTCTTTTCTTCCTAGGTTTCTCTGGTTACTTCCCTTGGGGTTTTTTGTGCCATTTCCATGGTTTTAGGGTTGTGTTTTCACGGTTGTGTGTGGGTAAGTCCTAGGTTTTAGTTTTGAAGCCAAGCTCTGATACCATGTGTAAATGGTTGTGTGGGTAAGCCCTAGGCTTTAGTTTTGAAGCCAAGTTTTGATACCATGTGTAAAGTCTCCTCCCTTATATCGAGGTTCAGATTTGAACAATGAATTTATTCTCAAATTCATGTTTGTATATTCATCAAGTAAATCTAATATTCAATTCTAATATATATAAACAGTGAAATCTCAGGTTATAGGTATGCATCTTTAACTTGTAACTACATAAAAACAACAATAAGTAAAATCATTAGTGAAATACATGTTGAAGAGAAGTTTTCTCTTTTCAATTTTTCCCTTTTCTCTACCTGTCTTGATAACTTGCTTGAACTGAATCCTCCCATTCAGTTAGGAACGGAGCTTCTTGAACTGAATCCTCCCATTCAGTTAGGAACAGAGCCTCATTCAGTTAGGAATAGAGCCTCTCCGACTGTTTAGCGCCAGGAAATCTGATTTCTTGATCTTTGAGCCCAAACATTCAGTTAGGAATAGAGCCTCTCCGACTGTTTAGCGCCAGGAAATCTGATTTCTTGATCTTTGAGCCCAAAATCCCAGCAACACCAGTGCCCTAGTAAATATCCCCATAGAAATTCCCAAAGGTTTTTTTCTTCCATTACCCTTCTTTTTCTTTCCTCTTTCTCTCAATATTTCCCCAAAAAAATATCCCTCTTCTAAGTCTCCTTTGCAAAAAGAGTAAAGTTAATAAGTTCACTTTTGCTAAAAATTCTAACTATTGGGAAAATGCAAAAACAGTAAAGTTTATAAGTCCATTTTTGTGTATAATTTAACTTGGAGTATCGAATTTTCAATTTGAAAACTATTGTGAACTCACAATCATGAATACTATCTATGCCCAATATAAAAGTTTTCTTCATTCCTCGTTCCTAACATGATTTTCTAAAGATGGAAAAAGATTGTCTCTCAACTAGATTGCACTTGTGAAGACAAGGCACAATTGAGTACACCAGTGAAGACAAGGCACAATTGAGTAGAAATATAATTTTTTTTACTCGGAACTCATAATGAAGCATGAGTACATTAGAAATATAATTCAAAAGAGAATGTGTGTAAAGAATCAGAATCTGGTTTAGTGCATTTGTACTCTTCATAAATTGAGATGAAGAATGAAATGTAGCCTAATTAATGAAATATTTTACAATATGCATACTTATAACAGTGATTGTTACATGCACATTTTTTCAAAATTAGTGGTACATGCATAACAAATATGGTTTAGAAATGAGGACTAAAGAGATGGATGATGCACACGTTTCTTACAACCATGGATATGGAATCAAAATATTAAATATTAGTTTGGTAAATGTAGAAACAAAGTCCAATGGACATAAAAGCAGAGTGGAGCATGTAGAATTGAAAAAAATATTGCAGCCTGCAAAGACAAATCAACAAGCATTCCAATGTTAAACATGTGGTTAGTGTAGGGAAGGGCATGCAACAAAGCGCAGCCTGCAAAGACAAATCAACAAGCATTCCAATGTTAAACATGTGGTTAGTGTAGGGAAGGGCATGCAACAAAGCACATATCTGACGATAGGAGGGATGACTATAGATATTTAAGGCACTCAAGAAGTATTAGTAGGTCTCACCATTCACCTAGACATTTATCTAGAAGAGCACCTATATTTTTAGAATCAAAGAACATACCAAGTAGGTCCCATGTTAAACATAAAAAGAGAAGGCTCGAGTTAGATAGTTTGCAAGAAGAGCTTGGGAGGCTCAAGGCACCCACATTTGATGGAGAGCATAGGAAAGGTGAATAAGTTGAAGCTTGGTTGTTGGGCATGAGAAATTTTTTTCAGCGACACAATTATTCATCAAATATGGAAGCAAAGATTGTCATATATCATGTTTAGGGGGAAGATTGCATGTGGTTGGAGTAATGGAAGCAATTCAAGCATATTGAGGAGAATGTCAGAAGTGTTTTCCACAGTCATAGCTTGTGAAGAATGTCATAAGTTCGTTGGAAAAAAAAAATTGCTTTCATTGCCCCTAAAGCCAATTACTGCTAGCGGTCCCTTTCAACAATGGGGACTAGAATTTATTGGTGAGATAAACCCATCCTCTAGTGGACAACATAAGTGGATCCTCATTGCCACTGACTACTTCACTAAATTGATTGAAACAATACCCACAAGAAATGCTATTGACAAGGTGATTATTAATTTCTTGGAAACAAATATCTTTTCCAGGTTTGGTTTCCCCAGGAAGTTAGTAACAGACAATGCCCAAGCATTCAAGTCCAGGGCCATGAATGACTTCCGTGGGAGTTACAACATTGTCCTAACACATTCTACACCCTATTAGCCAAAGGAAAACGAGCTGGTTGAATCATAAAACAAGACTATCATCAGGATCATCAAGAAGTTGGCTGAAAAAACAAAAAATCTTAGGACTCTAAGCTTAAATATGCCTTGTGGGCTAATAGAATCAGCACCAAGAAATCATTGGGAACCTCACCATTCCAACTAGTGTACGGGGTAGATGTTATCCTTCTTACTTAGCTTTGCCTACCAGTTTTAAAGTTAGGAACCCAATGACATCCAGAGAAGAATTTATCATATTATTGAAGTGCAACAAAAGAAAGAAGCATTGAATCAGAGGACTAATGCATATCATAATAAATGCAAGGCTTCCTTTGACAGAAAAACCAAAAAGAAAACATTTCAAAAAGGAGACCTGGTCTTGAGGTGGGATGCTAAGAGGGAGGACAATCCTATGCATGGTAAGTTCGATAATCTATGGTTTGGTCCATTCAAAGTGGTTAAGGTTATGGATAATAATACATTCATATTGAAAAACCTAGATGATATTGAGATCTTTGAAGGCTCAATTAATGAGCGCTTCCTGAAACATTATTTAATTTAAAGGACCAGGGTTGGTCCATCTTGTACTATAGTTGTTTTTTCATTTTCATTTTGATTTGATATTTGTTTGAATAAAGACTCCATATCCCAACAAAGGAACTCGGGTGTAGTTGTAGTTTTAAGTTTCAGTTTGAATAAATACATAGATAATGACTGGTAGACAAAAATTGAGGTAAGTTACATCAAGTTTGGAGAAGTAAGGTACCTTATCTATTGTTCTTAGCACCTCACAGGGAAGTACTATCCCCGGTTGGAGCCAACATTGGAACCTAGGCTTGCATCCCTTCCCTTCCCCTTCATTCACCTATACATCCTCTTAAATCCTAATTTTTTTGTTTTAATTTTCCCCCACGGTTTATGTGCCAGCTTTAGTTGTGTTTCCCCTCTATTATTTTTGCACCATTTGATTGCTTTCTTGAAATATTGTTGCACGTTTTGATTTGGGTTGTTATCTTGGACTACTTTATTGAGCTTATAGCAGGTTTGGAGGGCTTTTTTAGTTCAAAAAACGTTGATTGCAAGAACATACATGTTCTTGCCAACAGGGTAAAAGCGCATTGTTTTAATTCTTTGAACGTTCAGAAATAAATTCAAATATTTAAAAAGTCCAGTGTTGGGGCATGCATGTGCATACATGATCATGAGAAATCCACTACAAAAAAGTCATTTCTGAGTTCATCATCATGTAGTTCGTGTTAAGGTCGTGTTAGAATCGTGCGAACTTCACCTACGGTTTTCATCATCACAAGACGCTGCAAATAATTATAGTTTCAAGTGAAACTTCATAAAATTAAGGTCATGATCAGCTCATGTTCTCCATTCCAAGTGAATTAAGGTTCAAGATCAGTTCATATCTTAGGTGATCAGTGCAACATGGTATCCCCCCGAGATCGATGGAAACTAAATAGACTCGAACCACAGGGGCTCGAGCTATTCGAGGTTGTCCTAGAACTCAAAGACCTGTTTGTCAAGGCGGAGTGGTATGACTTCATTTTCTCCTTCGAGGGATACCACACAGGTGTGGCCATGGAATTTTCACAAACATTTGACGGGTTTCAAACCTAACTTGGGGACACTTGTATTCATGTTACAAAGCATTTTATCGGGGCAACATGCATTCTCCCAGTATGTGGAGAAAGGTGGTTTAAAAATGGCAAGGTAAAACCTGAACTCTGTAACAAAGTTTTGGTGACAGAGCACCAAAACCCTCATTGGAGCCAGGGGATTCTTGTCACATGGATAAAAGAAGAATGAAAAGGTCATCTCACATATTTTCAATGACACATTACATGTGAGGGCTAATTCACGAGCATACATTGTTACCACCTGCGTTTTCTCATGCACCTGAGCGGGACAAAGTGTTGAATTTGTTCTTTTATTTGCTCAAAAGCCTCACTAAAATGGCCAGAAGGGTTCAGGCCCATCCTGAGTATGCCCATAGAAGCCTCTATCATCATAGTTTGATCAAAATTATGGTGCTCTTCGCACTATACGAAATTGAAATGTCTTGGGATTACTTTCTACGATCTGTGGGTTTACAAGAGAAAGAAAATAAACATGTGGGTTTACAAGAGAAAGAAAATAAACTTGATACACATATTGATGATACAGAGGATAAGGTTTCCCCCAAATTTGGTAGCTCATCGAAGGTATCACAACAACTAGCAAACAATAAAAGGCCTCCCAAAACTAAAGGCACATCATCAAGTGCAGACAAATCAACAACCATAATGAAAGAGAAAACCCCTCGAATGCAGCTGAGGTCCTCCATTGCAAAACGAAGGGAAAATAAAGGTAACATGTGTTCTGGTATACAACAGAAAGCACAAGATATTCTAGAGAGTCCTTTATCACCCAGAAATTATGAATATACACACGTAACTCCCACCAAAAAGCAGGGTAAATTGCCCAAAATGAGAGGGAAAATGAAAGAAAAACAACATAGTCCAGAAATATTTAGAGCATATTTTATCCCTGTGGAAACCTTACTTAAGGATTCCCCTAAGGCTAAGAAAAGAAAGAAAATGAAAGGGAATCAAAGCCCTGGGATGCCCAATAATCCCAACAAGAAAACCAGAATTACAAACCAAGTGAGACTGAACTCCAAGGATATTTTTAAGCCATCATTAAAAGACCCCCAACCAATTGTGATTGAAGATGATGACAACCATGAATTTTCTAGCATGGAAGCCATCATTAAAAGACCCCCAGCCAACTGTGATTGAAGATGATGACAGCCATGAATTTTCTAGCATGGAAGAAATGGTTGTCCATACACTGAAAAATATGACAGGGGATAAAGGAAAGTTGGAATTATGGAAGGGTGAAGCTTCAAGAGTACAAGTTGTAGCTGTCATAACATAGTACCTTGCAAATTCAAGCTCACAACAAGATGCAAGGGACTTGATCCGGATTTTATGAGAAAAACAAAATGAATACATATTATTATCAAAAGATTCTTAACATAGAATAACATATATACAATAAAATTGGTTTCTATTCAATAACGAAATAAACTAAAACTGTAAAATGCAACGAAAAACAAGTTTGCTAGAATGGTGGCGACTTATCTCTAAGAAGAGATTTGATGGTTGCGCTCATTCGCTAGAAGATGATTACAATGAGGCTCTCAAGTCGCTTTTACAATAAACAGGAATGTCAAAAGCCCTAGACATCCAAAAACCTAACCCTAGGAGATGAAGCGCCAAAAGTCATGTGGGCCCCGTTTGGGTAAGTTAGCACATCAACTTCTTGGGGCCGTAACTTTTGCATACAATATTCATTTTAGGCGTATGATAGCTCATTGAAAAGGTCTATCCGAGGACTATACATGTTTCATGCGACGGACCCTAATTTTTTTTTACTGTGGCGAGCCCTAAAAACAATTTTTAGGGCCTCAAAAACGACCCCATAAGTCAGGGACTCGAAAACTAGGAAAAATTTGTCAAACTGGAAAACTGCCAAAATGAGTCAGTTGGAATAGGTGGGAGGCCATCGGCATCCATATGGATCAAGACTTTGGCCTAGATCCTGAGAAATATTATGATGACATCTCCCCAAATGCAAGGGACACCCTCCAAGCAACATTTAGAGGCCATCAAACCAGAAATTAAGGCCAACATTTCAGAAGCACATGAACATATGAAGGAAGCACATAGAAGAGGACCTGAAATAACACAGAGGTATGAAATGAGGTCCAAGAAAATCAGAATGTTGGCTGATCATAACAAAGCTATCATGGATGAAGAGCATAGGTTGAAAGATAAGGGAAAGAAGAAGGTCATGGTCAAACCAAAAGAAGAAACTGATGAAGCTCCAAAGGGAAATCACCAGCTGCAAGCATTAAAGCTACAAGTTCAAACTCTGCAACAACAAAATTAAGAATTGGAAAAGAAACATTCCAAACTGCAGAAAAAAGTATCAGAAATTGCAAAGAAAACATCAGAAGACCTGCTTCTTCTTGAAGGAGATCATTTGAAGCGGATTGTTGTTGTTAGGGGGGAGGAATCTGAGGAAGGTGCCAACTAAGCAAATTTATTTCCCAACTAGTCTCCATCTAGAATGCACATGGGTACCAATGCACACTTCCAGCCATTCTCATATGTCATAGTCATTTTGCTAAGGTTTTTTCACTCCAGTTTAGACAATAGAAGTATTTTTCACTAATAAATGTCTATTTATTCTAAGTTCGAGATAGTAATGTAAAAACACAATAAGTGATCATTTTTGTGTGATACGATCCACATTTTTGTTGAGAATAAGTTAAAGAGTGTCATGACTGATATTTCCATTAAATGCACTCAATTTAAAGAGGTGTATCAATGTTGTAGTGAAGGAATGTTAGTCCAGTCATTTAGTTGCCATGCAGATGTTAAGCTTCAGTTTTGAAAAGGGTTGAAATCCTCTGCAATATTGATAAATAAGCATTTTTTGTATTGTTGGGGGGTTCAGTTTTTGGTGAAAAATAGAAGTATCAGAAAGGATGGACCATCTCATATAATTGTAAAGTTCTCTACTTGATGAATATATGTTGATAACAATTAATTTTTCTTAATCAAATTTGTATGTGTTTTAATCTTGTCTTGGATGCAAATTTTGTGATGTGTGCAATGTACATTTCCTTATTATTTCAGCTATTGTTTTAGTTCATATTTTTGTTAATTCTACAACTTCTTATACAACTATTGTTTTAGTGAAAAGATCAACTATTTTGCAACCTGTTGGATGATTTGTATCTAGATATTTGTCTAAGTCTTAAGATTTTATTTTAAGTCTTTATTCTCACATAGCAAGCAATTCATGGCATGGTTGGTTGTTGTCTCCTGTGTTTTTCTTTCATATCCCCAATTGTCCATCAATATCCATACCATTAGCTAAGGAGAACCTACCTTCATACAGTTTGGCAAGTCCAACCAGATTCTCATGTTTGAAAACCTATCCTTTAGCTGACCAAAAAAACCAACTATTCCAAACTTAAGGTGGCCTAGCTCTTCCCTTTAGAAGTCAGCTACAAACTTTATGACCAACATCTGTCATGGCCACAAGTTGGTCTGATCTTGGAGAGACTTTCTACTTCTCCTGTAGTGGAGCATTCCCCAACTTTATTCTCCATAGCTTGTAGCCGCAATCATAGTTTTTTCTTTTCTTCTTCATATTCTTGAAGCAACCTCCTCAATTCAGCGTTCTCTGCTTGAATGGTCTAGTTGATTTCTTCAAGCTCACAAATCTGAGCTTGTTTATTTCCCTTTCCTTTGATTATATTTACAATCTGCAAAATTGGTCAAACCAACTCTCATACCACTTGATATGAGATTTGTGTAAGATATTTATCTACAAAAATATACGTTGAGGATATTTTACTGACGATTAATTGCATGTGAACATGAGAAAATAATTTCTAAGCATTGCATATGAACATGAGAAAAATTGTCATAATTATGTGCATATGTGTAATTAAATCTCTACTTAATCAAGAGAGAATGCAATCAAAACTATAATGTTCCCCTCCATGGCCACTGGTCCGGGCAAACCCTACTGTGCGGAACAACATCATTCTCATACTTAATTAATAACATGCATTTAAGTCATATTAAACACATTTAACTCAGAGTAAGCACCAAATTACTACTAACATAATTAATCCCTGTCGTTAACAATAATTCATATGTACAACAGAATACATGATACATTACAGGCATGCAAAACATAATATTAAGCATAAGCTGATACTTATCTTTGAAACTATAGTAATTCCACCAACCACGTGCAGGCCTTCCACGAACCTCCCAGCCTTAGAGCACACTGCTCATCACGCTCAACAGTGGGTCACCCCTGAGCTGGGACTAAGCTCCACCCAAGATAAGGAATCTTAGTCTAGGCTAAGGTTACAGGGAAAAATGCATAGAGCAACTGGAAGGATTCTCTCCAGGAGCCTTCTTACACCCACTACTCACGGACTCTCATTCCCCACATGCTTGTTCCACCCGGAAGTATACACCTTCACAAGCACAGTCCATCGATGCTTCACCTCCCTCTCTGGGTCTCGACAACAGGCCGGATCAGGAATTCTCAGAGCTCTGTAGTTGGTGTTGGACTCTCTTTGGGAAAAAACCACTTCCCAGCAAACTCTCTCACCTAGAGAGAGCCGCTCACATGCCTGACAACCTGCCTCTTCAACCGAAACCACCTCCCTCACCTGGAGAGAGTGTTACACACAAGCCAGACAACCTGTTTCCTTCAACTCGATTTCCAACACAGTCGGGCAACCACGAGGCTCCACACAAACATATAATGGTCCACAAGCCACACACAGTCAAGCACTGCGTGACCACAACAGTCCACTGGACCACAGACACGGGCTTCCCCAAAACTGGTAACAGACAGATGCTACAGCATAACAAAGCTTAGCAATTACAGGACATTTGGTTTTCCACAACCAACAATACAGGAAAGACTCACGGCTCAGGTTTTGGGGATGTGTGAGGGTGTACAGAGATCCCACGCAAAGACTTAACGGTTCAGGTAAGGATTCCCTAGAACAAACACCAAAACAAAGGTCGATCATGGACACCCGCGAGTTAAGACAGAGGATGGAGAATGGGAAAAATGCAAGAGCAACAATTTTCTCGTGAGGGTTTCCTTCACGATGCGCGGGTAAGCAAATGCAGATGCCGAGGCAAAACGGGTTCAGACGAGCATCACGGTGAAATCAGGCGGAGGATGACAAAATGATCGACCCCCTCCACGACTGACTTATGCAGTTTTTTAACTGCATGTGCCTGGTTCAACACATGTCACCCATGAAGCTGCATGCACTCCATCAGCATGCGTTCCTCCCCAAGAACTTAGGACAAAACATATATTTCACATGGCTTTTGGAATAATATTAAAATATTATTCCCAAGGACTTAAGCCCCTAGGCTCAACACTTAGCCTCTCTTTCCAACCTTCCAGCCCCGAATCCCTTACCCAATCTGTGGAAGCTGAGTCCCCCATCACTCATTCATCGTGGTCGGTCTGCACGCAATGATGTTTATATTTTTTTTATTAATGTTCTGCATGATTACATACACAAAAGCAGGCTCCCGACCTTAACACTTAGGCTCTCCAGCCTAATAACACATAAGCCCACCAGCTTATATAAACTTGGCTCACTAGCCTATAAAACATAATTACAATTCATAATGCAAGATTTATACTTCATAGACATGATTTACAACAGGGTTCGGCCTTGGGAACATTACAATCCCCTCCCCTTATTTTTGCATTGTCCTCAGTACAACTTTACATTGCATCTGCAAGCTTTTCAAAATTTTCAAAAAGATGCGGGTACTTTACCCGCATAACATCGTCATGCTCCCATGTTGCGTCCTCAGGACCATACCAGGTCCATTGGACCTTTACAAACCCTATAGCTCGATTCCAGAGCTGTTTGTTTTTACTGCCCAATATGTGCACAGGATGCACTTCCAGGACACCTTCTTGTTCCACCTGAATCACATTCCAATCGATAACATGATTAGCATTTGGTATATATTTTTTAAGCAATGAAACATAAAACACATTATGTACAATCATAGATGCAGTTAATGCAAGCATATATGCACCTGGCCCAATCCTTTCCAGGATTTCAAATGGCCCGCAAAATCTAGTTGCCAACTTGGCGCAACTTCCCAGCTTCAGGGAACTCCTGTTAGCTTTCACTTTCAGGAAAACATGATCACCCACTTTGAACTCTCTATGGGTTTTGTTCTTATCAGCATAAATTTTCTGCATGTCCTGGGCAACTTTCAAATTCTGCTTAATTTTTATCATTTGGTCCTCCATCTCCTTGAGCAACTCTGGCCCAACCACTGTTCTATCAGCTGGATTATCCTAGCTCACTAGAGTATTGCACTTTATTCCATAAAGTGTTTCAAATGGGCTCATCTTCAACGATGCATGATACCCATTATTGTAGGCGAATTCTACCAACTGCAGGTAGTCTTCCCATCTTGATGGTTTGTCCATCACATACATTCTCAGTATGTCTTCTATTACTCTATTCACCATCTCTGTCTGTCCATCAGACTAAGAATGAAAAGCTGTACTAAAGTTCAGATTCATTCCAAATCCTTTGAACAATCATTTCCAGAAATTCGAGGTAAATTTCGGGTCTCTGCCAGACACACACAATTATTTTAGGAATTTCGTGCAATCGTGTCACTTCCTTTATGAAAATATCAGCAACATCTGTTGCCTTGTGAGTAGTTTTCAATGGAATAAAATGGGCATCTTTTGTAAGCTTGTCCACCACCACCATGATCGAATCATGTAGCTTGTTTTTTTTGGGCAATCCTATAATAAAATCCATCGTTACTGCTTCCCACTTCCACTCAAGAATGGGTAAAGGTTGTAGCAACCTTGCTAGGTGCCTATGCTCAACTTTAACTTTCTGGCACTCCATACATCTGGCGATGTTTTTAGTGATATCTCTCTTCATACCCGGCCAAAAGTAATGGTTCTTGACCGCTGCCACTATTTTCTAATATCCAGGGTGCCCTACATAAGGCACATTATGCATCTCCTGCAAAATCATCTGTTTCAAGCACTGGACATTGGGTAAAAAAATTATGTTCTTGTACAATAGTATTCCATCGGTTTCCAATTTATAAATTTCAATCTTCTATGGCATCTTACCCTGTTGTAGCTTGGCTACCAATTCTCTGTACTGCAGATCTGCATTTGCAGCCTCCAGAATTTTGCTTTTAATATCAGTCTGATACATGCTAATGGCTGTAGCATGTAATTCATGCACCCTCCTACTGAGTGCATCAACCACTTTATTCTCCTTTCCTTTGATATGCTTGATCTCAAAGTCGTACTCACACAGAAATTCCAGCCACCTACTTTGTCTAGCGTTTAAGGTTGGTTGATCAAACAAATATTTCAGACTGTTATGGTATGTTCTCAATTCAAATCTCCTTCCCATGAAGTAATGTCTCCATTTCCTCAGAGCGTGAACGATTGTTGCCAACTCCAAATCGTGAGTGGCATAATTATTTTCGTGCTCTTTCAGCTTTCTGGACTCATAACAGATTACAAATCCATTCTGTCTGAGAACTCCTCCCAACCCTTTCTTTACATGCATCTGTGCACACCATGAAATCCACATTTGGATCTGCAATCCTCAAGATTGGAGCGCTGGTTAACAACTGCTTCAATCGCTGGAAACTTTTTTCACACTCTTTAGTCCACTGAAACTTTTCCTCCTTCCTTTGTAAGCAAGTGATAGGGTGAGCTATCTTTGAGAACCTTGCGATAAACCTTTTGTAATAGCCTTCTAGACCCATAAAGGATCTAACTTCTGCCACATTCCTTAGTGTTGACCATTCTCTGATGGCCTCAACCTTCTCAGGATCCACGGTGATCCCTTCTTCTGAAATAATGTGCCCCAAGTAATTGATCTGCCTTTGATAAAACGAGCATTTGCTCAACTTGGCATACAGCTGGTGTTCTCTCAACACTTGCAGCACCATCCTCAGGTGTTGTTCATGCTCTTCCTCTGACTTGGAATACACCAAAATGTCATCCAAGAAGACTATGACAAACTTGTTTAGATAGTCCCTGAATACACCATTCATTAAGCACATAAAAACAACAGGTGTGTTCGACAGCCCAAACGGTACCACTGTGAACTCGTAATGACCATACCTTGTTTTAAAGGCTGTCTTATTGATGTCTTCATCCTTTATTCTTACCTAGTGATATCCCGATCTGAGATCTATCTTCGAAAATATTTTTGCACCTTTCAATTGATCGAAAAGGTGAGATCGGAAGAGCGGTTCAGCAGGAATGCCGAGACCGATCT
>CBVK0101167287.1:0-25027 GCA_900067695.1 Picea abies
GTTTGACAGAATATTAGCTTGCTGATTTTTGTCATTAAAAATCTACATCAATCAGCAGTGGGGTCGGCTATGCTATCCCCCAATGCAAGCAGATTCATTATTGTGATTCAAGGAAAACTTGGCCACCTGAAATAATCAGCTGGTGGTCCATAAGGAGGACTTTCACTCGTGTAAAATCTCTGGGTCTTGATTCTTGAGCTCTTAATGTGTTTTCTTGCCTCCTAATAATATGAGCTCTTAGCAAAGGGGAAAATCATATACATATGCATGTTTGTGAATTAAGAATATTGAATTTTTATTTTTATAAATTTATCTTAATTCAATTGTTGCATCACTTGAAATAACTTGTTTGTGGTCCATAAACATGTATATTTTTACTTAGGCTAAATACTTTTGGGTTTTGGACCATTACCCTTTTTCTTTATGTTTCAGGAAGATTAGTTCTTAACCAATTAAAAACAATTTTGCATCTCGTTTTAAGGTTCCTTTTTTTAGTAAAATCTATCTTAATTTAATTGTGAATTGTTAGTGAGGATAGTCATCATTGGTTGCTATTTACAAGTGAAGACCCACTTATTACTATTATTCAAGAAAAATTACATCACTTAAAATAACTTGTTGGTAGTTCATAAGTTTGAAATAACTTTGGGTCTTGAACCATTACTTTGTTTTATTTTATGTTTGAAAAAAACTAACTCTTAATAATCCAAAACAATTTTAAATCTTACTTTAAGGTCATTACCCTATTGCTTTATGTTTAAGGAAAACAATATCAAATCTTACTTTAAAATCAATTATTATTTTTTTAAATATATTTAATTTTTTTAATTTTCAAATTTATTTGAAAATGTTTTATTTCTTATTATAATTTCTAATTATTTTTTAAAGCTTTTGTAATTCACACGTGTCACGTAACATACAAATTACCCCTTTGTGGTTGGGTCTATGACAATCTTATGAAAATCCTCAACAAACATTTTGTTAAGGTGGTTTTATACAAAACCCTAAATTTATTAATAATGAGAATGTTTTTTTTGATAACTCCTTTTGGTCCTAAAAGTTAATGAAAAATATTTTTCAACAACGAGTATGCCGACGCCAAATTTAGGAATTTTTTATAACTCCAAAAAAATATTTTTCTCCGCAACGACCGTGTATGCCGCCAAATTTAGGAATTTTTAAAAACTCCAATTTTAAAATTTTAATAACTTATGGGAACGCTTCCCCCCGGATGGGGTGTCAGCAGGGATATCGTGGCAGGTGATTAGCGCGGGTACTGGGCGTAGTGGCGGTGAGCCACGTGAAGGGCTTGTGCCACAGCCCATCGCCCCACCTGAAGTTTAATGGCGTTTAATGGTGATACGAGGGCACATTTAAGCCGAAGTCCTTTCCCCTCGCGGTGATTTTGAATGAAGTTCATTATGGATGCGGTTTACTTCTACTCGATGTTCGCAGGGCTCCTCCCGCCGCAGCTTGAGTTTATCCCTGTTCTTCTCCTCTAGAGTGCGCTATCCCCTGTCATTCCCCTCCACCAGGCGCCCTTCGTCCCTTCTGCCAGCTGCACCAGGCTTTCAATGACGCGGCCAAGAGGCCGACCGAGACGGGGTTCTCCTTGGAAGCCTCGGAGGCCCCCGATTACACCTCCGGATTTGACCTCTGATGATTCCTCACCTCGCCATCAGTCTGACTTCACTCCGGTCTCTCTGCAAGCTCCACAGTTAAGCTCCATGGCGGTAATTCCTCGAACTCCAATTGCACTCCTTCGACTCTTTCAAGACTCCCCAGCTGGCCTTCCTAGCCCCGAGCCCTCCCATGACCCTCCGGGTAACCTGGAATGAGGCCCTTGTCCACAGGAGGCACCTAAGACTGCAGGACTTCACCCCCATGATTCCTTTGACAAAGAGCAATTCAGGAACAACCTGTCTGTACTGCACAATTTGGTTTTTGAGCTTAGACAGGAGGTGGGGGATTTACACTTTCGCATGCAAGGTACGGAAGTAAAGGTGGCGAGTTTCCTCCAAATTATCTCGTCCATGCATGCAACCCTGTTCCTGGATCCTGTTGAAGCCGTTAACAATGAAGGTCGACACCACGTGTCGAGCCCAATAGAAATAAGCAGGCAGAAGGACGCGTGCGTGGGCAACACCGAGGGAGCTGAGCGCAACAAGGAAGCTGACAAGCAGTGGAACGACGAGACAACGTACATTGAGGAAGAGCCTTGGCCAGGAGACCTTTCAGCCACGCGACCCAGCTACATGCCAGGTGTCTAAGTTTTTAGAGTTTAGGTGCTAAGTTCTCTCAGGTTTAGGTAGTAGAAGATAAACAATATGAATACTCTCTTACTGGTTTCAATTATGACTTGTTGGACTAATGGGTTGGTAGGGCTGGCTGGACTGGTTTCCCCATGACTGAGGCAATCTAGTAACTACAGCCTGAATATCTTTGTATTTTGCTATCTTGCTTCAGTTTTTGAAAGCTCTTAATATACATACACTCTTATTTACCAAAAAAAAAAACTTATAGGAACGCTTATATCACAACCATCTTTAACTTTGTTTTTTTGGAAACGATAAAAACTACCCCAAATATTCTTGAAATTGGAGTTTTAGTGGTGGTATTTACAAAAGAGTTAATGTGTCCAAGTTATCGTAGAACCATCAGAAGCCATTATGGAACCTTAATGTGTCCACGTTGTTGTAGAACTATAAGAAGTCATTATGGAACCTTGCAATGATACATAATAGATAACAATGATTGTTGAACATGGTTTCCTTCATTTTGGCATGCGAGTAAAAGATTTTGATAAGTAATAGTGCATAGAACATATGGGGAAATATTGTACTTAAATGCACCTAGATTGTAAGCACATGTTAACACGATTCTCAATATTATGTTTTCCAATGTTAAATTAAAATTAAATTTAAGGATTAACTTCACAAAATGATTCTTATAAAGTAAACTAACTTAAGAAAGAGTTGATTTATATAACTTGATTAGATTCTCATACAATTTAATAATCTTGGGAAACATAATATTAATAATTTTATTTTCTAGTAATAAAATTTTGCTATTTTTAAGATTTTTCCATATGTTCATGTATTCATTGATACTTCTTAATAAATCTTGTTTATATAACCAAAATGAGTAGAATTACATTTTGCAGTAGCTATGGTTGGTTTTATAGCATCATGCAAGGTTCCATAGTGCCTTCTTATGGTTTTGTAGCAACAAGATGAGGGTTTTGAAACACATGATTTTGATCAATTGGTATGGTCCCCACAACAATGTGTAGCATTTTACAACTACTTGTAGTGCGTTGCAACAAACTGTGAAGTATTCTGTAGCAAGCCATAACGTTGTAAAGAAACATTGCTTGAACTAGCACTAATGCTTAAAAACAAAATGACGCCCACACAACATGTCATTTATTATCCTGTACTAACAGAAATCCATGAACCTAAGAACCATTCTCTATGTGTAAATCCTCAAAATGGAACCCACATGATACCTATAGCCCAACAATTACCTTTATAGGTGCTATGTGGTAATTTCGAACCATTTGCATGATCCATGAACAACAATTAAGCCTCTTTTAGGACTAGCTACATTGGTGTACTACACTATCATTTTAGGTCCATGTTCATCCTTGTATGATGTCAACCAAGGCTTTGAAAATCATTCTCAGTGGAATGGTAACCATATTGCAACACCTATAGGGCACCCAAGAATTCCTTTACATGGCATGTGTGATGGTTTTGGATGATGTGCATGGTCCATTAGCCATGAAATCTTCTTTTAGGACTTAAGACCCTAGTGCATAATAATGTCTTATGTCCATGTTCATCCTTATATGATATATAGGGTCTCGATAATCATCCTTAATGCGATGGAAACCATGTGATTATTGTAGGACAAAGATTCACTTTACAAGGCATGTTTAGTGTTTTTGGACAATTTGCATACTCCATGAACACTAGAAACTTATTTTAGGTCTTAAGACATTGAGGCTTTTTCTCAGACTATATCCAAGGTATCAAGAACTATCATTAGTGTGTAAAAACTTGTAATAGGGTTAAGAAACTTATTTTAGGTCTTAAGACATTGAGGCTTTTTCTCAGACTATATTCAAGGTATCAAGAACTATCATTAGTGTGTAAAAACTTGTAATAGTGTCGATATAACCCTTGTAAGCCAAAGATTCTTTTTTAATCCATTATTAAGGAATCTGATAATAACTTTGAAAAATAGAAAAAAATAAAAAACTGGTTAAAATACATAAATTTCTTTTCCAATAAAGTAATGATTAACCATTTAGTAATGAGATAAAAATAAAATTATTATTAAAGAGGAGACTAGTTAAAATAACAATTGAATAAAATATTTGGAAATTTTTTTAGTATCAGAGGCTTCGGCTTCCATGGAGGATTAGCGATAGGTTTCTTCTAGTAACCATGGAACTATTGGTAAGAGGCTCAGAACCATGTCTTAGTCACAGGTTGTTGTGCTCTTAAGGTAGGATTTCTGCTTCATTAGGAATTCTACTTCGTTGGATGTAGTTTGAACTGACATAAGTAGTTGTGGATCAACAGTTATGAATAATCCTCATTTTTCTGCTTCCTGTCACCTCTCCATTGTTTAAGACACCCTACCTCGTGTTTCTCATTACCCCTGATCGGACTTGCTAGGTTTTAGGAGTTTTTTGTCTTACTCTCTGGAGATACTAGGCAACGGCTTCCAAGTGTCTTCCAAAATGGACCATGATGTCAACGCATTTATTAGCACGGATGACAAGGTGCATTGGGAGGAGGAGGTTTTATTCTCCTTGGTGGATGAGCACTTAGTATTTAATAACCATATCCGTCACCTTATGCTTTGTAATAAAGTCGACATGACAGTGGGAAAACCTTTCATTACCTCTTTGAGTGACTCTGGACTTAAGCACAACTCTACCATATGACAATGCCTTGTGCTTGACTTTGCAGAAAAGGTTTTAGAGGGTCAAATAGCTCCACAACAAAGGGTTCATGCTCGGGATCCTTACGGTCGAGTTCTGGGAAATGAAAGTGAGTTTGCTTCGGCTTTTGGAAGTGTTGAGGAACAGGACAAGTGGAGATTACACATAAAAAATCCCTCCTACCGACCCACAAAATTCTGGAAGCCAAAAAAAACTAAGCGAAAGTTAGTCCTTGGAATGGACATCGGCTTGGAGGAGTCGTGCACACTTTCGCTCTGTACCCTGGTGGGTAGAATAGCCTATAGATCAAGGTGTTCATTTGTCTTGGAGGACTGGATGAAGTTATACTGGCTACCTTTTCTGGGCTACTGTCCTAAGTTGATCACTCTACCTAGAGGTTGGCTAGGATTTTTGTTTAAAAACCCAGAAGATTCAGAGAAGGTTCTGAATACTTTTTGGAGTTTTGACAGTGGTAGCCTAATGCTAAAGCAATTGTGTTTAAGTTTTAATCCCTCTACTGAATAATTCAGCTACAGACACATCTGGGTGCTCCTCTCGAGTTTTCCACTACAGTTGTGGAATAGAAAAGCCATGAAAGCGGTCCAGAAATCTTTAGGGCGTTTCCTAAAAATTGAGGAAGGGGACCTCCTCTTCCCGAATAAGAAAATGGCAAAATTTTTAGTTGAAATCGACATCCATGGAGGTCTCCTGGACGTTCTGGAGATAGAATGGCATGATCTTGTTTTTGTCCAGCGCTTGGATTACTTGGGAATACATTTTCATTGCACTCTTTTATGAAAGACTTGGCACCTTCGGAAGGACTGCACACAAATTTATGGATCCTTGCCGAATGAGGAGGATACAACAGATATTTCGGGTGATATAGTGAGTCCATTGGAGGAGGAAGTTACTCCCACTTTTTTCCCAGATTATAGTGATCTTGAAAGTTCTCCTACAAACGACACTTCTTTTACTGGTAAGTTAAGACTCTTTTGCCCAAAGCTCTACTCGTCTTTGTATTTATGGGAGTGTCAACACCTGAATACTACTATTTCCTCTTCTTTGTCTTATTGCTTTAGAGCATCTACTGTTTTTCCTTTTGATTTACGTCATGTATGTGACTCAACCACAAACCCTCCCGAGATGGTTCCCTTTGTAGAGAAGTCCAAAAATCCTTCCTTAGATGCACCTTCATTGGTTGCTTACTCAGTACCGGGCTATACAGAATCCAAACTCAGTGACAGTGCCTTAGAAAATCTCCTCACTGATTTGTTACCTTCCAGGCATAGGCTTAAAAAACCCTTACCGCTTCCCATTTTTTCTGGAACTTCACCGATGGTAAGGAAGGAAACCACAGGCTCTACCTCTGAATGCCATGGGACACCGAGGTCGTCAACAACAAACCCTGCTTGGTCGAGGGGCTTGGGGTTTGAAGTCTCACCTTTAAAAACGTGTAGCACTCACAGGAAGGCAGGAGCTACTTTAAACCCATTGCCTACAACAACTACCACTTCTAATCTCGGGGCGCTTAGAGGATTAAAATCCCTTGCTAGAGCTAAGATATGATTATTGTTTCCCTCAATGTTAGAGGGGTGGGGGGACCCCTGAAACAAAACTCATTGAGAAGACTGTTACACATTACTTCCCCAAGTATCATTTTATTACAGGAGACTTTGGTAACGACAGACAAGGCAAGATCCTTCATCATTAAGTTAAGACCTGATTGACTGACTTGTGCTATGGGTGCAGTGGGGATTTCTGGAGGATTACTTGCCTCTTGGGATCCAAATTTTTTCACTTTTGACCCTTTTCTAAGTATTCGTGGTATACTTTTGACAGGGCACTCCAATGAGGACAAAATAAATCTTTCAATTCTGAATGTCTATGGACCATGTCAGAATAGAAAGGAATTTTGGGCCTCAGTGGAGGCCTCGGGGCTGTTAGCAAAAAAAAAATGATTATAGCAGGAGATTTAAATCTCACAACTTCACCGACTGAGATATGGGGGCATAAAGGAACTTGTGATCCTTTATCTGACCACTTTAAATCGTTTCTTCATAAGTATTCTCTCATTGATGTGATTCCGGCAGAAACTATGCCAACCTGGAAAAATGGCTGAGTCGGAGAAGAAAGTATCTCAAAGAGAGTAGATAGGTTTTATATTGTTGAGGAGGTATTAACAACAACACAAAGGTACAGGTCATGGGTACAGTTTTCCTTTCTATCCGATCACTGTCCGATTTGCCTTGAACTCGGACAAGGTTTCCCAAAAGTCTCTTATCCCTTCAAATTCAACCCAGGATGGTTAGGAGAGGAAAGCTTCGCCACTATGGTAAAGGATGTTTGGTAGGATCCTGATTTGACTAACATTTCAGATGCTTAAAGGAGACTCGTGGAAAAGCTGTCAAAGTTAAAATGTTGTGTAAAAATCTGGGCAAAGAACAAGCATCTTAGAGACACAAAGGATCTACGAGAGATAGAAGAGACTTTGGCTATTAAATACGAACATATGTATAAAGCCACTGTCGATGGACATTGTGATCAATCAGTGTATAATATTGAAAAGGAAATAAAGAGCCTTTTGTTGGCATATGAAGAACAATGGCACCAGAAAAGTCGTGCAATTTGGATCAAAAGAGGTGACAAGAACACAAAATTCTTCCACAATTTTGCGAGTTTTAGGCGAAACAAAAAATTCATATGGGAGGTGTAGGATGATTTTGGAGCTACTCTTTCTAGACAAGAAGCAATTAAGATGGAAGCTACAAAGTTTTTTCAATACTGCTACCATGATGCAGGACATACGTATATTTTTAATCAATTAAACTCTGTTCAATTCTTCCTGGCCATTATAAATAATGAGGACAAAAGACTGTTGGAACAAGCTGCTACAAAGGAGGAACTTCTAGGCATTCTGAAAGATTTTGCAAAGGAAAAAATCCCCAGACCTGATGGTTGGACATAAGAGTTCTTATTATCCTTCTTTGAACTTGTCAACCAAGATCTGTTGGACTGTGTGGAGGATTCCAAGGTAAAGGGGAAGGTAATAAACCTGATAAACTCTACTTTCATTGCTCTGATCCTGAAAGGCAATAAACCTACTGGCTTCATGGATTATTGTCTGATATCTCTATGCAACTTGTGTTATAATATCATTGCCAAGGTGATCGTTAAAAGACTAAGGTTGATTTTATCCAGAGTATTATATATGAAACAATTGGGCTTCCTCAAAGGAATACAAATACTAGATGCCATCGGGACTGCGTAAGAATGTTTACATAGCATCAAAAGTAAGAAACTGCATTCCATTATTCGAAAACTAAATTTGAAAAAACCCTATGAATGCACAAATTAGGATTATCTGAGATTAATTTTTCTGCAAAGTGGTTTTGGTCTCCCAACCACAAACTAGATAATGGTGTGTGTCCTGATGGTTGGACATCGGAGTTATTCTTATCCTTCTTTGAACTTGTCAGCCATGATCTGCTAGACTGTGTGGAGGATTCCAGTGTAAAGGGGAAGGTAGTAAACCCGATAAACTTTACTTTTATCGCTTTGATCCCGAAAGGAAATAAACCTATTGGCTTCATGGATTATCGATTGATAGCTCTATGCAAATTGTGCTATAAGCTCATTGCCAAGGTGATTGCTAAAAGAATAAGACTGATTTTATCCAGAGTATTATCTATGGAGAAATTGGGCTTCCTAAAAGGAAGACAAATACTAGATGCCATCGGGAGTGCTCAAGAATGTTTACATAGCATCAAAAGTAAGAAACTGCATTCCATTATTTTGAAACTGGATTTGAAAAAATCCTACGATTGCACAGATTGGGATTATCTGAGATTAATTTTGCTGCAAAGTGGTTTTGGTCTCCTAACCACAAACTGGATAATGGTGTGTGTCTCCTCCACCAACTTCGCAGTTCTGATAAACGATGAGCCCACAAATTTTTTTAATTACAAGAAAGGCCTCCGACAAGGATGTCTGATGTCACCCCTCCTATTCATATTGATGATGGAAGGCCTCAGTCTGGCACTCAACAAAGAAAAATATGAAGGTGTTATTACTGGTTTAAAAGTGTCCAGGATGCTAAGTATTCTACACCTCCTCTTTGTAGATGACATTATGATTTTGTCTAGAGCTTCTCCTTCTGAATGGAAGGTAATACAGGGAATTCTAAAGGACTTCTGCAAGGTGTTGGGGATGATCATTAATGCACATAAGTCAATTATTATTCATTCTGGTGTCGACAATGATAAACTTAATGCTATAAAGGATGTTTTTACCTTTCCGAGTAAAGATTTGGAACACGGCTTCCATTATCTAGGTTTTTTTCTAAAACTTGATAACTACAAAGATGTTGATTGGAACTAGTTAATAGAAAAATTCGAGGCCCGAATAAAGAATTGGGGAAATAAACTATTATCTTTGGGTGGACACCTTCTACTTCTAAAGGCTGTTCTGGAGACACAACCAATGTACTGGTTAGCATTGGCTCATGTTATGATTTCTATTCTTAATACTATCTGTAAGATTTGTTTTGCATTCCTGTGGTCAGGTGTTAAAAACAAGAAAAAGTACCATCTGTGCAGTTGGATGTCGATATCCAGACCAAAATCTCATGGTTGATGGGGTTTATTCAACATCATGTTGTTCAGTAGATCTTTGGAAACAAACCCTATGTGGAGAGCTATCATGAAGACGGGGATATGGAAAAGTGTTCTAAAAGACAAGTATTACTCACATTTCCCACTTTGGACGTGGCTCCGATCAGTAGATCTGCTCCACCAAAAGAGTTCCCAAATATGGAAAAAAAATTATAATACCTTACCTATTATACTGCGGTGACTGGCCTAGAAACCAGGCATAGGTCATTCAATCATTATAAGCAAAGACACGATCCTGGGCTTAGGACATGAATCAATTTTATCTGTTGATTTAGTGGGAAGGTTAAATCAAAAAAGGCATTTATTACTTATATCAAGAAACAAACAAGGCCATTGGAACAGAAATAGGAAAGAGTTGGTTATGCAATGAATATATGGAACTGTCAAATATTCTTGCTGAGGAATGGAATCACTACAGAGCACTACTAGCGAAATCGGGCATATCCTTAGTCAACAAGCCAGACAAGTTGATCTAGACAGGAGGAGATATGTCGGGTGTCATCTCGGTGAAGAACATTTATGAAGCTCTATCGAATCTACTTTGGAAAAAAAAAAAGGATGGCGGAAGAAGCTATGGAAGTGGGAGTTCCCTTTGAAGATAAAATTATTTAATTGGTTATTAATAGAAGACAAAGTTCTATCCTGGAAAAATTTTCAAAAACAGGGATGGCAAGGCCCAGGCATCTGTTGTTTGTGTAAAAACCATGGTGAATCCACTAAACATATTTTTTTAACTTGTAATTTTTCCAGAACAGTCTAGGCGAAGCTTAAAAAAAAATTGGATCTGGGAATCGAATGGAATTGTGCTTCTGTGGTTGATTCCTTCAAAAAATGGAATTTGCAAAATCAAAGATTGACTTCCTTGTCATCTTTTGTTTGTTGGTACACTTGGACTGATAGGAACAGAGCCCTTTTTGAAGGATCATTCCCCTCAGTACACTGAGTTGTCTACCTCTCATGATGTGTGTTGGAACATCTCTGGAAAACGCACAAAGAAAAAAAACCTCGGATTATCGGTCCTTCTCCTCCAACTGATAAACAATATGCTTGGTTCGATGGGGAAGCCCAGATCAATGGCAAAAAATGTGGGGCCAGGGGTATCATAAAGATAAATTCTTCAAATGAATGCAGATGGACTTTAAATTGTGGTGGCGGGTCCAATACAAGAGATGAGCTCCTAGGTGCATGGTCTACCTTATTTCTTGAAGAAAGATTAGCAATTTATGATATATACATCATGGGAGACTCAAAGATAGTCATTGACTAGCTAAAGAAGGAGGGTGATCTCAAAGTTGCAAGCCTTGAAGCGTGGAAAGAAAGAATTGTTGAAATATGCACTCATTTCAGATCCATTACTTTTGAGCACATTTACAGTGGAAAGAAAGAATTGTTGAAATATGCACTCATTTCAGATCCATTACTTTTGAGCACATTTACAAGGAGATGAATCAAGAAGAAGACTATCAATCAAAATAGGCCTTCTTCAACGTTTGAGGGAAGATCACTTATAATCTATGGGTGGAAGGCCACAAGGGACCAACTCTGTACCTATCTCTTTAGTCGTCCCAAGAAGGTCATAGCTTTTTGAGTTTTTTTGTGAATATATCTTTCATATGCATAAAGGTGCAGCTCAAGACAGTTATAGACTTTTGATCTTTTTTGTAATTTCCAGTCTGAAATATATTTTAGAAGAGACAGTCTATTTTTCACTTTTTGGAGAATGACTGCTCACTCTAGGAATGGATATAGAACTTCTTTTGGTCAGTAAAGAAAAGACAATGTAAATAGTTTATATTGTGTTTAATATAAATGGGAAATTTTCATTTGGAAAAAAAGGAGGCCATTCATGCGGCAAGGAAAAAAAAACTTTTTCTTTTATATCCTCTACCAATAGAATTTATCTATTCTCTAGAAAAAAAAATGAACTTAAAAGAAAACTTGTGTTGGTTACAAAGTGCAATTAATTTAAAGCTTAACCCCTATTGGCAAGCTGAAGTGAAAACCATCTATAACCTAGGGAGAAAGAGGATATGCATGACTCATAGTGATGACATATGCACTAATGGACATACATCGTGTAGGGAGAAGATGTTGTGACATGAAAGACTTGTGCAACTTTGCGCTTTTGTTCTTTTGAAAGTCACACAGAGTGTGGCACCACAAATGAAAATATGTGCACAAGTTTCCACGGTGATGGGGGTCAAAAAATATTAGTTTAAACCCGTGATTAGGCCAATTTTGCAACCTGCAACACAATACAAGTAAGAGAAGAGGCTCCAAAACCCTGGGGGAAAATAATTTTGACTTAGAAAATTGGTAGAGTCACCAATTTGTTTTGTCTTTTTCATCACTTGGATGAGAAAAAAGAGAAAATTAAGTGTTAACTAAGAAGAAGTAACACCATTGTTAGAATATTAGAATGAAACCAAATTCACAAATCATCCATGCATCAGAAGTAAACATAAATATGATAAGTATGGGGATGAAAAGTGACACAAACAAAAGATAAACAAGGATGAGTTGTATGCCAATGGAAAAGACTAAATTGGTAACACTGTAGAGGATTGGGATGAGCAGTGGGCTATCCTTATCATCCATGGGAGGGTCCTTTTTTGTCCCTTGTAATATTCTCTCTCTAATTGAACAAGAAGTGTGCAATAATATATCCAAGGGGAGAGATCAATTCACACGCTTGGTGTTATGGATGCACTAATGAGGCCTTCAAAAGGATGATTATTCAAGACTCATACAAACAACACAGTTCAATGTTTTTGCTTCTATATTTTTTACGCATACCCATGGCCTCTATTTATAGGATTTGATCAAGTTCAATAACAAATGGTTCTAAGTGGGAAAGAGGTGCCACTTGGCCATGTATTCCCATGTCTAAGTGGACATGGAACGACTTAAGGTACTAGCCTTGAATGCTAAGGAGATTGAGACCTCTTGGTACCTCAACTTGAAAGTACTCATGATGATATTTTTGTAATAAATGCACCGAATGTGGTTGAAGCTTCACTTCCATTCAAACTATTTGACTTTCGAAAGAACAAACATACAAATATGTGTAGATCGTGCTTTGCTCTACTGTGTAGAGTGTATTAATACCATGGGTATGCACTTTGATCTATCGAATCGATGACCCTTTTGATAATCACTTGTATAACTCTATAAGCAATTTTTAAGTGATAACATGGACCTCTAAATTAAAATATTTTGAAATCATGTGACCTTTTAGTGTTCATAAAGACAACACTAATTTACTTTAGTTATGTTAAATATTATACGAGTATTGCAGAGAATATTTAAGTATGTTATAAGCAATTGATTATGGAGGAAAGTGCAACAATACTACTTTTGTGAGGTCGTGGATGTGGATGAAGCATAATAATGATATAATCTAACATCTCATACTAAAAACAATGAAGTCTCACAATATAATATTCAATTCACAATATAATATTCAATTCCTAGATTGATTCATGTCAAAGTAAAGCAATGTAGTCATCCATATCATTGATGCAATTGAAACCATGATATATAATTATGGTTCAAATTGTTAGACAACCCATTATAATATTTGTCATGTATTATATGATTAAATCACCTCAATTAAATTCAGGGGTATCCCATAAAATAATTACATATACTATATAGTTAAATTCAATACATGAGAAATTTAACACAAAACTCTTTAGCATTTACACATATATTACAAATTTCAATAACAAAAATATCTCAATTGATTTTAATATCAACTTTTAACCATACTCTTTGATATCAAACCGTTTTAATAACATAAGTAAACTATGTAGTTGATATCCTTTATAGTGCTCTTTTAGTTTCTCAAACATTATCACGTATCAATAATTTTCATTTACTACAAAACATCCAATATAAGAAGAAGGACAATAAACATAAATCCATATAGGAAAGCTAAATAATTGAATAAGTTATAAATGAAATGATATGGTTACAAACCATGTGATGGTGTATTAGTATTGACTAGTTATAATAGTTGATGAGTCACATCTTTTGATTATCTAATGTCTTTTAGTAAGGATGTGTAATTTTATTTATAATATTAGTTTATATATATATATAATATATATATATATATAATTTTTTTTTCATCGAAGTTTATTTATCTAAAGACGTGTCTTTTGTTTTGGATTGTAATGTAATTTAATGGTTCTTTATTTTTGTAGATGTAGTGGTTGACGATACAAGATGATATGAGCTTTTAAGCATCAAGTCGAATTGTTGAAATGTAAGAGGATTTGACTACCCTAATTTGATCTTGTATGAATTTGTGTGCCAATAACCTCTTGTTTTGAGACATAATCATATCGTAATTAATATTATTTGAAATGTAGTTTGTATATTGTCTTTGTTATGAGAAATTTTGATACAAGGCTTGGTTAAAATATTGACTCTTATGATTTGGATGTAAATAAGTTGTCCTTATAGCATAGTTTTTCCTTATTATATTTCTAGTGTTTTCCTAATTCACATTTTATATTATGTCTTCTTCATACACTTTTGTCACTCATACACTTTTGTCATTCTACTGATGGATGAATATTTATTAGTAAGGACATTTAGATTTTCCATCATTTGTATTGCAACATTTGAAAACTTCTTTATTTCAATGGGGCTAATCATTATTTATTGATAAATTAGTGATTCCTTCCTAGTAAGTTTAGTGTAGAATCAAAGTTGTTTGCAATAGAGTAGAATCCCTTAAAATATATCCTTTATGGAAAAAAACTATTCCCCGTGACTTAAAATTGGCAATGAATCAATGAGCAATGTTCTCAAACAATGATAGGTAGTTTCTTATATTGTTATATTCTAATGGTGGTAGCAGTTCAAAAGGCAGTGTCATTTTATAACACATATTCTATTAATTAGTCTGATTCCCATACACAACGATTGGTAGTAGTGTTTAAACATAGAAAAAAGGCAATCTATGAGTGGTCTCCTCTTTGTATAGCACACCCAATAACAAGGCTAGTATGGTGTCTTACTCTAATTTGCAATAGGTCGTGATCCCTTAGTGTTAACTTCTATGTTAATAGTAAACATGGATGGTGCACGAAAATATTCCTATTTTTGGCGGTACTCACTATCTCAAGCCAATGATTTACTGATAGGATTTTATTGTTGTATTTTGCAATATTTTTGTGTGTGTGAAATTTGTATCAATTAGAAGTGGAATGTCTCTAACTTGTTGCTTGTTTTCTCTTTTCCCAAAGGGTGTTTCTATAATTGTTAGAGTAATTTTTTTTAGTTAAAATTGTGAACCTTAAATGGTGAAACGTTGCTTATGGCGGTTAAAGACCTAGTAAGTAGAGAAACTTCAAAAAAAACTGAGTGTGGCTAATAGCTATGTTAAATAAGGTTTGATAAGAGGTGTGACCAATAGCTAAAATAAAAAATAAAACTTTGATACCAATGAAATGAACAATGCTCATTTATTGTAAAACATTTAACATCAATATAAGAAGGACATCAAACATATATTTTTATTGGACAAGTAAATAATTGAATAAGTTATGAATGAAATGATATGATTACAAGTCATGTGACAATGAACTTATAATATTGAAAAGTCACATTGGTTGACAAGTCATATCTTTTAATTAAATCATGTCCTTTAGTAAGGATATGTTATTCTTATATATATTGACTCGACTTAATGGTTAAGAATATGTGTTTCCTCATAAAAGGTCACAAATATAAATATCTCAATTAATTTTAATTTCAAATTTCAACCATACATATGGAATACCAAATCCTTCCATAACATTAGTAAATTATGTAGATAATATTTTTAGATAAATATTATTATTAAAATATCAAATAATTATAAAAAATAAAACATTCTATGTAATTTAAATAATAAACTTTATATATCATAGTCAATATTTTGCAATTTTACATGTACACAATTGTTTTTTACACAAAATATATTTATAATTAATTTATATGATTTATATTATAAAAATTATTTTTTTTAAATAAAAGTTATATTAATACAAGTAATCAAACATTGTAAATTTAGCATTTCAATATACTAAATGTTAAGTCGAGTTTAAACTATATTTAATACAATCAATTCAAATCATTAATTATGGGTAAAAAGTATACATTTTTCAAGTAATTTGAAACCTTTTGCAGTGCCCTGAGTTATGGACAATGATGTAATACACTTATATTGCGTAGAACCATAACTGTGTAGGGTGACCCCGCATGATATTATGACAAACATGAAACATTGTGAACCTTTTTATGATGCATAGAGATCAAGATAGCTTAATCACTATTAATTTGATGACAAGTTTGATGAGTACAGGGAAACTATATGAGGATTTCCATGTTTACTTATATGTTCTTATGATGTAATGTGTGTAAGGATGGCCATGTTTACTTGTATGTTCTTATTATGTAATATGTGTATATGATGATTACATGGACATTGAATGATGATGCAAGTGTTTTTATGATGTAATATGTGTATATGATGATGATATGGACATTGATTGATGATGCAAATGTGTGCACTTAATGTTGATGGTCAATTATTATGGGATTATTAACATTGCAAAGAATATATGGTATGTGTCTACTATATGTGGAATAGATGTGTTATAGGAGTATACATATTGATATGTTATGTTATTAATTTAATTTAAAGGGCTATCTTCAATGAGCATCATTAATGTGATTGGAAATTTGGTTAGCTCCATGTTAGTAGGTTTTTAGTTTGAACTTTAGGGTGAGGCACACTTATTTATTTTGGTGAATTTGTTGGGATGTTATTCTTGTGTGTGGAGAAGCATAATTTGAGTTTCCCTACAAGTTTTTCCTTAAGAAAAAAAAACAAGGGTTAGCTTAATCAATTAAACCATCCACCTAAAGCATGTTGTCGATGGGGATGCCATAGGTCATAGGTTCAAATTTAGTTGAGTCCCTTCAAGTTACCAAATCATATTGTGGTTGTTTCCCCTTTGATTTTAGAAGATGTGTAGAGTGGTAGGAAGAATGACATCTCAACACTTGGATAAACCTAGCTACCATGTACACCAAATGGAGCCAAAGTTGGTTGCATAAAAAATGGAGAAGATCCCCTATTTTGCAACTTGATTTGGCTAGTAATTATATCATGTAATAAATTTTATTTATGAAACCAACTAAGTTAGTTAGATTAGGGCATTGACATAGTCAAGAATTAGCACTAAGCTAAAATTGTATAAATAGTCACTTAAGGCTATGAATAGTGGTTACTTGGTTGTTCATTGGCTAATTGTTGATATAACTGTTTTGTTGTCATGGGGAATTTTTTTGATACTGTAATGCTACTATTATGACCAACTCATATTCTTATTGTGAACAACTCTACTTACTTTGTATTAGAATAGATTTTCTATATGTGATAAACTTGACTACATTATGTACATTAAGAAGTTACAAATCACTAGTTTATATTTTGTCATGAATAAATGTTAAGATAGAATGATAAAATACTTAGACTACAATCTACCTCTCTATATTTAGTATTGGCATGCTCTTTGAGTGAGACCTTCCCCTCATGAGGATTGAAATTGACAACACTAGACTACACTAAACTTTGTTTGGACATCTATATGGACCCTATTATTCAAACTAAATCCATAAAATGGTTTTTCTACTAGGACCTTATCATGAAGGAGGAACCCTTGCAAGATGAGATAAAGATTCTCAAGATCATAGATAAATGATTGTTTTGAAAGTAGGTTGAAGGTCTCATCCTAAAGGAAGAAGATTTGTCCAAATGGAACTTTGAGCATGCAAGCAAATAAGTCTTATATGGTGATACTATCAGGGGTGAATACAAGATATTTTTGTTAGAGAACCAAGTGAGTCTCTATCAATGATTGCAGTGATTTGAGGAGGCTCTAGATAACCTGCAAGCTCCCTAGGCCAACACTCAGCCATATTTGAGAGTAATCTGATAAAAAAACTCCCTTACAAGACCCAATTGTAGGTTGCCTTTGAGCAACAAGCGACCGAAAAGTTGAAGTCTCTCCTTGCAATCTTGTAGAAAGTTACTAGTCACATTTATTATGGAAACTAACTTGACCAAGGGAAAAAATTGAGAAACTCACTAGATTAATTCCATATCTAAGGGGTTTAAAGGTTTCAAACACCTAGACAGAGACACAATATAGTGCTAGGCTACCATAAATTATTAGAAACATAAAATAACTAGGGGAACTTTTCAAAAACAGGGAAAACAAACTAATCTCTCCCTAGAGGAGTAGCCAATTATATTGTTAGAGATTCTCTTGTACGAATAAGTGATACCTCTCACTAACTCGCTAGGGTCAATGATAGATAAGGGATAGGCCACTATGAATTTTCACACTAGATCTTAGATTTGTACATTCAATCTATGCTAACAAGAAGGGATGATAGGACTTACGTTTTACCGATGTTTTTCCTTACGTGATCCCAACTGACGTATCTCCAAGACTCTACTCCTATCTTTTACAATCAGTCAGCTACACATAAGAAACAAAATACTCTTTCCTCAAACTCATTTGTCATAAAAAGAATATAAATTCCAACCAGATCTAATATAGTTTTCTCAAGAAAAAGTAGATCTTCCAATGTTTGCAAATAAAACAAAAAGAATTCCACACATTGAAGGGGTAAATATTATATATCTATATATTGAAATATGAGAAAGTACAACAAGATGTTTACCTTGGGACCATACATCACTTTCCCAGCTCCAAGCTCCTAAAATTCCTTCTTATCCCTCTCTATCAACTGTGGATGTACCAACAATCAACTCTAAAGACAATAGTGTTAATGTCTCTCTATTATATTCTCATAACATAAGACTATAATGAATGAATTAGCACTATCTCGTCCCCTTGATTTGGACTTCATTTATATAATGATGGAGGAGGTTGAGGAGGTTTAGAGATAGGTTCAAGGTCTAGAACTTAGTGAAAATAGGTCATGCACAAGTTCCAGGGCTCATGATGCATCATGGCCAACTGATATTTTGTTGATCTCCTCATAATTCATAAGATCTAGAAGTTTCTAGAGGCAGACACTTGTTTCATAAGGCAAGAAGTGGCCAATCGCTCCTTGCAAGACTGCAAAAAGTGATCATTCATACTTTTTCCTACGGAAAGAGAGACCAAGCTCAAAAGTATGTTTTTTTTTTGTGGAAAAAAACATGTGATTTCGACAAACTAACATCAATAGGTCCCCTATGAGGTCTAGGGTGACAAATAGAGGTGTAACAACTAGTTATTATCCTGTCCTCCTATATTAGACCTCTTTTCATACCATTTTAAGTTGGTTGAGATAGTTGGGAATGGGTTTTAGGAAGGTATAGGCGCATGGAATCTATAAACTCCACTCAAGGGCATGTGATTATTAAGGATTTTCTTTTTTTTTCTAATCCAATTTTTGAGGTACGCACACCTTTTGTGAGCAAGAAGGGAGTGTATGTGATCCTTTTGTGAGGGAAAAGAGAATGTGGATTGCTAATGAGGCTCTTTAATCATGATTCAAGATAATAAATAACAACAAGTGATGGGTTTGGTGGCCAATTGGGCATCTTGGACATGTTGGTGTCAATAGATGCTATAACACATATAGTTTCTTTGTTAATAGTTTGTTGAAGACCTTAGAGTGGATATATGAGTATCATGATGCACTTTGTGATGATTTATTAGGAGATGATATTTTCAATGAATATTAATGAGTATGTCCTTGATTATTTATGTTGAGTATCTTGTTAATGGATTAGATTGTGTGTTGATATAGCTTAATGGTTCATAATGCACTTATGGGACACACACACAAACACACATTCTTGGAAATCCTAACCTTTATATAGGTTATGTTCCTAGGACCCACATTGATCTAGGTTAGATGATGGGAGAAACTTAGATGGATAACAATTAAATTTGTGGAAATCACATCCAAGGGAAAGGGGATCTTGTTGATAAGGATGGCCTAACTAATCCTAGTTCCTAGGGAGCCTGGGAAGGGAAAAGTGACTTGAAATTTCTCTTAAAGTAGATTGGGGTTAAAATCCTAAGGGGAATGAGTTGTAATCCACACTTTAACCACTACATGACACATGTGATTTCTCCCATAATCCTAAATTCTCCCCATGTGTATTATGGTAAGGGGAATAGGAAGGGGTAAGCATCAAGTTCTTTGAGTGGTATTAATATCCCTGCACACCATAACCCTATGGGGTGTATTCTTGTTATAAGTTTAGGAGCCTCTCCACCATGTTGATTAATTGAATGTTTGATCCTTAATTTGGTATGTTGAATATATTTGGATGTATAATCCTTGATTTGGTCTATGAGACTACATGAGTAATGTTATTGAGTACTTAGTGATTTATCCTACACCCTCATTGATCTTGAGCTTTGCATAGGAGCTAGAACCTGGGTTCAATGGGCTATGTTGGTTGGGTGTAAAGATGTCACTTTGACCATATTTCCCCTTGTTAGATACATGATGGTGGAGGACTAGTTTGGACTAATGCTAGTCTTGAACAACGTGAAGGAGTATAGGTGCCTAATGTTTCCATTGCTACAATTTTCATTGTTGTGATGAGTTATATGGTTATTTAATGATAATTGAATTGTTGGTTAATTAATTTTAATTGAGAATTGGATTATCTAGTTATGGTTGTTGTACTAGATACATTGATGTGATTGTGTTAATTACTTTAAAGTAAGGGGGAAAAGTACATGTGATAGTAAGTAGAATCTTCATATGTTAAGGAGAGTTGTTACATAATGGTACCAGAGTTGTAGGCTCTCACAAATAGGTGCCTCTAGGAAAAAGAAGTTACAAAAAAAATCAAAGATTGTGAATCATAAGAAAGAACCCCTTGACCATGATCTCATTACACTCTGAGAAGGGATTCCTAATTAGAGATTATCTATATTTCTTGATTAGTTTATAATGGTTAATTAATTCTCTAAATCCATTTCTTGTATTTTCCTTTTACTTTGATTTATCAATCTTTCTCTCTCCTTTCTTGTGTGTTCATTGTCCTCTAAGTTTAAATTAGATTTGTTGTTTGGAAATTAATGTATGAATTCCTCTCTCTCTCTCTCTCTCTCTCTCTCTCTCTCTCTCTCTCTCTCTCTCTATATATATATATATATATATATATATATAATTGCAATGGTTAAACTACATTTTCATCTAGCCAAATAAATCAAATATTTTATTTCTTCTCTTAATTGAACCTGGTAATTATCATTATTTATTTCAATAAAAAATTACCAAACGACTTGAAAATGATTGTAACAACCCTAGAAAATTAGTTTTTTCTTCTTTTGGTTTCCTTAGTGTAAATTTGGGGTTTAAAATGGGCCTCCTAAGGAAAATAGTAAAATAGTAAAAGCATATGTCATGTCACACTAAGTTAAAGGTGTTATCTACTGAAGGTTAATCTACATTGTCTCATTAATAATAGTTGCTAAGTATGTTGTTGTAACACCCCTATTTCCCCTAGTCTACAAATATAAGTATTATCATGACCAAAATATAAACATGTCTATTATGTGACCATTGACAATGAACCTTTGATAAATTTTGTAATGTGCATGTTGATTTTATGCAATAGAGAAATGTTGAACTATTGTTGAAGGGATGGCCTTCATAGGTTACAATGCCATGAGAGGAATGGTGCAAGAGGGAGGCAATTACTAATTGAGATGAATTTGCTAGGAAGTACCATGTCTAATTAAAATAGTGCAGACATGAACTGTCCTCAGCCCTAAAAACTAATTATCGATCAAGCTAGTAGTTGGAATAGTTCCCTTGGAAAATTAAAGAAGGATGAGAAGAGTACCCTTGATAAAAATATGGCATGACTCACGAGGTCTTGGGGGAGAAGAAACAAAGAGAAGAACACATGGGATAGACAAGGGGTGACACGAATGGGCATAGACGAAGAGCACTGGAGTTATATGGAGGGATATCTCTAGCTCACGTAACAAAGAAGAAAAAAATTAATAGGCACCCTGAAAAATATTGCAGAAATCCTCTCGTGGAATCATACCCTGGCTTGAGGGTGGCTGGATGTATCAGATATTAGTGCAGTATTTCCAATTTTTTGGTGGAGAGTGGCTTAACCTTCAGTAGTATCTAACATATCCCAAAAATTGTATATAAGTAACTTGTTCTATTTCTGTGTATTGATTTGAATGCATGAATGGTTGAATGGGAAATATCATGATTTTGGATATAAAAATATGACCTGTAAAATTGATTGTGTAATTCTGGAGATGGTCCTATGTTTGCATAAATCATACATCTACATAAGAAGTATTGTATTTGTGAATTCGACCAATCTCTATTTTCTTAGTGAAATAACTGCAAGTATATGTCTGTGAAAAGCTTGTGATATTGGTAAATGTGAGAAGAATATGAACATATGTCACCATTTGAGAAGATAAATAAATCAAATCCCAGAAATAACTAAAGTAGAGAGACACCCTACTTACTATATGTACTATTGTATCTTTCTCATATAAATATGTATATCACAACATGTATACTTGTACATTGTAGTGTTGGAACACCTGAAACCAAAAAATCTTTCAGAAATGGGGTGATATAGAGGGACCCTAGGAAAGCCATGGAGTTCCTTGGACAAGTGCGATCATCCATGAGGCTCGGTAAGACTTGTAAAGGACTCAAAGAAAGAATTTCATGAGAGTGGCTAAGTCTCAATTCGACCATTAATCCAGTGGAAAAAACTAATTCTCTTCGAAGGATCGTGGCCATTGATTTGGCACAACGGTTAAATCTGGGCCTTCTACCAGAGTAAGTGTGAGATCTGATCTCAACCATTCATATGGTGGAATGGTGAGATCATGACCCTTCATCGGATATGGATATGAATCCTGTGGAGTATTCACTCTGAAATCAACGAGGATTGTCGATCTATGAGAGGGTGTCCGTGGAATATTACGGACCATTAGATATTCCATGGTGAAAACGATCGAAGTCCCATGGTTTGAATTACCCTGGATGTCAAAGTGGAGGCATTATGAAAAGCGGAGTATGAGGGATGACCTAGGCTATTCAAATGGGATAATCCCATGATAAACCTATGTCATAGATAAACGTGGATCTCATCTAAACAAGACTAAGAAATGAGGTGATGTAAACGTGACATGCCATGTTAACCATGGCCACCAAGGTGTCTAGAAGGAACACATGTCAGCGTTTTATTGAAGAAAGGACCGAGGTGAAGCCCCTATTAGATCATACCTTGGGACATATTTCATTGATCCTGAAACATTGGATCCACGAGATAGAGAAATCATGACCATCCTTTGGAGGAGGCCATTCAAAGTGAATCACAGAGATACACTCCGATGGAGGATCTCTAAGGGGAAACCCTGACTGTCGATTCATTGGGATCGAAGGAACCCCAAGAGAAGATCATTTTCATCCATCGAAAGATGATTTTCAGAGTGGAACTCAGTGACAAATCTTGATGGAGGAACTCCAAGGGGAAATCCTTACCGTTGATCCATCGGGATCGGAGGAGTTCTAAAGGAAAATCTACTCCATCCATTGGATGACACTTTTCAAAATGAATCTTAGAGGAGCTCCAATATGAAATTGTGGCCTTTGATCTATCGAGGGTCAGAGAAGATTTGAGGGGATATCCGGACCCTTCATCACAATGGGCCTTTCAGAGTTGATCTCAGAGACACACTTTGGTGGAAAGACTCTGAGAGGGAATCTAGATTGTCATTCTACCTAGGATGAGGGATCCATGGATGATCTGAACCATCAGTATTTAGTTGAAGGCCTAGGGGATGACGGGGATGGTTCCATGTGTCATGATTGAGGTAGTACCATGTTTCGAACATAGAAGGTGTCACATGGCATGACAGGGAGCCTTTAGATCTCTAGTGAGGAGATCCTGACTGTCCATTGCAAGGAACCTTTTGGAGAAAATCACAGAGACATGCTTCTATAGAGGGTCTTTGAGATGAATATCTGACAACTGATATATCAGGGTCGGTGGAGATCTAAGAGGAGATATTGACCATCCATTGCAAGGGTTTTTTCAGCATGAATCATGGAGATATACTCCAACATGAAAGCCCTGAGGTGAGATCTAGACCATTAATCTGGCAAGGTCCAATGGAATCCACAGATGATATGGGTCATCGACCTTTAATATGTTCTTCTCATGCAATAGCATCTTGATCTTCAACTTCAAAAAATGTAAAAAAAAATTCTCTAGGTCCCTTAAAGAAATATCTCTCTACTTGGCTATATGATTCCACTATGTCAACAACAAACTTAGTGATATACCCTCCAATGGTGTTATCAAACTAGTGATCTACCTCTCTTGACACAACGTTATCAATTCTCTTGACCTTCTTGATCAGTGTCATCATTCAAACCATGGGTGGTCTGAGTCTAACTTCGAACTGGGTATTTTCTAACCTCACTAGCCACTCATATAGCTCCTAATGATTCCTCCAAACAAAATATCGTGTATATCAGTAAAGATATATCTTCCCAACCAATCCTCTGTACTAATATTAGGGTTCTTTTTCTAGGTTTCAAAAAAGTACTTTTCTTGATATTCTATCCACTTATGAATCTATGGATTTGATGGAAACCACCTTGACATTCCCTCAAGAAGATTCTGGTCCCAACAACAAAACCATTTATTGGCACAGGGGTAGACCTAGGGTTCATCTCTAACAGCGCACCAACAATCCCTAACTACTGGCCCTTTTGGCAACACCTGCGAAGAAGATGCAATCTCACCCGAAGTAGCAATAGGGGGTTGCAGGACATAGGTGTCTACAACTAGAGGAAGTGAAAATTGGATCTAGGGAAACAACATAAAAACAACCTAGCTATTCTTTACCATGCTTAAGCTTACTTCATAGGTTATATCTTAGATCTAACACAACAATGCAATAACAGTATAACATAAAGAAAATAACACAACATCAACCACACAGAACAACAAGATATAAGTGGTTCTCCCTAGGGCTATGTCCATAGAAATGTGCTTCTTGGTATATTAAATGGAAACATACAGTTCTATCTATACTCTTATCTTGCATATCTCTCTCTCTCTTCTCTCTCTTCTTCTCTCCCCTCCCTACGCACCCAGTTGTAGGGTTGATCTTCGCACCCAGCTGAAGATATTACAATACAAACTCTTCTACAAAAGTACACTTCTCTCTCTAGAAAACAACAATTGAAAACCATTAACCCTCATAATATGAACGAATTATTGAACAACCCTATCGACTCTCCTTGACCTTTATTTATACATTACATGGAAAAATTATAGGTGTCAAAACCCTAGATC
>CBVK0101167300.1:0-17339 GCA_900067695.1 Picea abies
TATTTCTTAAGGGTCATGATCTGCATGCAAGTTTAAGCCCTAGCTTGTTAGTCCATAGGGTAGAATAACCCCACAACACATGATGACATGCTGGTTATATGGGAAAGAGGACACATCACATTTTTTCCTTGCGTGGGTGCCTCTAATGTTTTGGGTCATTGAAGGTTGTTATTTTAACTGGGCAAAGATGCTTTTGGATAGCTTGACAAATCGGGTCACAGAGTATCGGGAACAGAAGGAGAATGGGAAGGCGTCATCATTTTTCATGTCCGCGTACATTATGGACGCAATTTGTTCTATGACACCATTTCCATTGATGAACTGGAGTTGGACTCCAGCCGAAGATGAACCCATACATGTATATCATTCAAAATTGTGGGAAAATAAAGCAAAAAAATTTTCTTATGAGATTTTTAACTGGGTAATGGTGCCCCTGCACATTGCCATTTTTGGTCACCCGCCACCGTGGATCTCGGATATCATAGTAAAAAATTTGAGCAGCATCGCGGAATGGTATGTCGAAGCTGAATTTTCCTACTCCAGAGTCTTCAGGGCTTCTGTTCCCCCACGCGTGCTGCCATTGTTCATTCCCGACAAGCTTGCTTGTCGCGAGATTGCCTGGAAAGTGGTAATTGGCAATGTGAGCAAAGAACTTAAAGGGTACTCTAAAAAGGTATGGTCGTCGTTTCCTATTCATTTGAATTCTTATTATTTATTAGATTTTGGGCATGCCAAAGCCGAGGCGGCAGCCCTAGAAGACCTAAATTTGGTCTCCATCGAATACAATAAGCAAGATCCACAAAGGGTCGTAAGCAATCATTTGGCTAATTGCGGGCTCAAGAGATTTGAGCATGAGAATTCACCCTCGGATGACATTTTCCAAGGAGCAAGGTCATATGAATAAATTCTAGCCCGGATCCAATCCCTGGCACCTGAGGATAGAACCGAGGTATTGAAATTCTAGGAACACCGACGTAGTTGTCTCCCCGTTGTGTTGCGAGGTGAGAGTCTAGGTATTTCAAAGACAAAACAGAAGGACATCGAAGGCTCTAAGGATGCGACTCTCGACCAAGGAAAACACCAGGACGAGGGGGAACAAACGAAGAGTCCGGAAGCAAAGAAAAAGACCTCGGACCCACCAAAGAAGAAGAATCTGGAGACAGAGAAAAAGACTCCGGACCCGCCGAAGAAGCAGAATCCGGAGACAGAGATAAAGACTCCAGAACTGCCAGAGAAGTAGAGTTTGGTCGATACTCCCGGAAAATCGACGAAACAAATCAGAGAACCCATCACATCTGTCACACCCTTGTAGTCAACACAGGGAAATATCAGTGAGGGATGGATATTCAATGAAGAGTTGAGGCCCATAAGAGTAGAAGAACTCCCCCTGAATGAGTTTTTCTTCGACAAAAAGAGAAAGGCAGTAGTGAAAAGGGAATTCTATCAAGAAGGAGAGTCGACTGCGAAGAAATATAAGGTCATAATTGATGGAAAAGACAAGAAAAATGAGCAATTCGCCACTGAGATAGTAGGGACACTAGGAGCCTATGCCTTGGCGAATCAGTTTTCATTTGGGCTCCTAAAAACCCAACTTAAGAGAAAAAATCGCCTAATTAGGACCCTTGAAGCCAGATTGGCCACAACAATGGAAACTGCTAAAGATCAGGCGAGCATAGGAATGGAGCAAGCTAGGTTGGCCGATAAGAACGAAATAGAGATGCTCAAAACTAAGCTTGAGCAAGCACAGTTGGTGGTCCGAGATGGTCGAATGCAGGTGAGCCAGAAGAGGAATTTGATTGAACAGCTACATGCTCGGGTAGAGATCGCCGAGAGCAGAATGATAAACATCACAATGTTCAAATCCCAGGCAATCGAGATTCGGAGCAGAGTCTCTGCGGCGCAACAAAATTTTCTCACCAAGGTAGAAGTGATCCGTGACAACTGTTTATTGGTAAATCATGTTTTCAAGAACTTATCGGCTAGAGAGAGGGATGTTGGAGTGGCTCAGGTCACCTTCTAGGAGGCGGTGATAGCTATGAACAATAGGGTTTCAGCATGTACTCCCAAGCTCACCATTTCAGAACAAACCCGAGGAAATATTTTGTTAAAGGAATGGGAGCATAACATCGCCGAAGGCAAACAACAAGCCCAAAATATAACCAACTCCTTGGAGGAGGCCTTTAACTCTATAGATGACGAGCTGCTAGGCCTTTACAGCAAGTGCAATGCCAAGACGCTAATGAAAATGAATGTGGAACAGATCTCACTTGATCTGAACGATAAAGAAGAAAGATATTCGGCTAATATCTCTCAAATGACTATGGTGGACATAGTCCAAGTGGATAAATGCATGATCAAACCTAGCGTGCAACTATGCGCCATCGACATCATCAACGGACAGATGGAGAACAGGCTGCAGCAATTAGCCCGAGAATGTTACTTCTTCGAAGCCAGCTGTCAAGCAGAACCATTGCACCTAATATCTCAGCTAGTGGAAAGATGTATTGCATGTACTAATCTTGTGCAACGACAAACATCTGGCACCAAGTGAGGACAGAGTAGGAGAAATGGAGTGATTTCACTCCTCCCTGTCATAACCGAAATTTTGTGACCATTGAGATTCTACCTTATTTGTAAAATTGTATAAATATATCACAGAAAGAAGTAAACAAGGCTGGACCTTTTTGTGTCATTTGTACCAGATTTTTTTACATTTGAGAGTTAATACAAGCAGATCTGAAGATTCTCAATTCCGTCACTACTGTATTACAAGTTTTCTTCCTGTATCTCATTTTTTTCATTTCATTTCATATTCTTAACTGATGTGCTTCGTTATAATTTAGTAAGACCACTACTATAGCAAATGAATTTTGGTTTTCTGCAATTGTTTACTGTTTTTCCTCTGTACCAGCTATCAGCGGGTGTAAGACCAGTCTGCATTTTCAAGATTCTACATACATTCTCCACTACATCGGTTAATTCCTTACATTTTTCCTCCCCTGTTTATATGTGATACTCTCCCTTTATAGGATCCTTACACCATAGACAGTTAAGTGTTTTTTCTCCCATCTCACACTTTTATTTAAATATAATACAGTTACGGGAACAAGCCTTTGATTTGCATCCATATTTTATTTCTGAAACCATAAATTCTATTTTATACGACCAAATTGAGATAGCACTTAATCTCTCTTTGAAGTTTTTGCCATTTTTTATTGTTCCTCCATGACTGTCCCAATACCAACACGGCCTAACATCGAACCCAGATTATCGAACCAAATGCACATTGCCTTAAACCTCTTTGACACAATTCTTAAGATGGCAACTAACCGGGCCGAACTTGAACGATCATGGGCAACCATTGAACAAGACATAACTATCCAGGAACAGTTGGAAGCCAGAAAACGCCAACAAAGAAATATTCCTTAGTTTCCTTTGTTGAAGTTGGCGTTCCTCCCTTCTACACCTTTTACTCACTTTAGGATGCCTTGAAACTGTACTTCTAAGCCTTAAGTATAGACTCAGGAACAACATTTTTCTGGTGCCGTTGCCGGGGATGGAAGTTACGAATTCTTTTTCCCTGGGAAAACGACAATTTTTTTCGTTGAAAGTGTTACCCTTTGATAGTGAACAAAGAGTACACACCTTTTAAGGCTTTCTAAATATTTCACTTGGTGACTCCACAAATAATAAACTGGCATCCGGTCGAAGGAATACCAGAAAAAACCCAGATGGTAAGCAGATTACACCCGTTACCAATCCCAAAAAGATTTTAAAAGCGAGAGGCTCTCTCAAGCCAACCACTGCAGTTTACAGGCTTAAAACCCCACCGCTAAAGACTAAAAGTTCTTTCGAACCCTCAAATTCACTCGGTCCTCTCTTTGATACTAAAGTTTCAACGCCAAATTGCTCCAAAATTAGGAGTGATATCCATCTGACAGTCCCATTATTACACAAAGAAAAGGACCCTATTGAAGGTTTGTCATCTTTTGACGTACCATCTTTTCTCCAGTTGAATTTCTCGACTTTGCCAAATTCTGAAGAGTGTGTTACGCACTTGATTTCCACACCCGTCGGTTCTCCCGATTTCATCTCTTGCAAATACAAGGAACCGAGTCCTCGAGTTCCTTATCTTTCCTCGTCGGATTTCCCTCTTTGCGAAGAAAACAAAGAGTCACTTTTAATTTTCCAAAACCCCCTTTATAACTTTCTGCAAATAACAATGGCAGCTGCCGGAGGAGGAGGCGGAGGGTTTATCAGAGGAGGAGGGGGAGGAGCCCCTCTAGGAGGAGCTGGAGGCCAAGGGCCTGCTCCCCCTCCCAGAGTTTTTGCAAAAGTTGCAGCCAGATATGCTCCCTTAGTATTGCCTATCCCTCTACATGACCTTCCTGAGAATTACATAAAAAATCTACCAAAATTCACTGGGGAAGGGGATCTAACCGTGGCAAAACATATTAATTTCTTCAATCAATTCATTGACATTCTAAGTATCGAGCATGAGGACATATATTCTAGACTCCTTGTCCAAAACTTTGAAGGTCGGGTCAGAAATTGGTTTCAGAGCCTACCCGTAGCTTCTATCTTGTCTTATGATGCTTTGGAAGATGCTTTCCTCAGGCAATGGAGCGAGAGAAAATACCATCTGTATTATTTAACCGAATTTGGGTCTTTAAGGAAAAAGAACTTAGAAACAATCATGGAATTTATTCAGAGATTCAACAAACTGTACAATAAAATCCCAGCCGAGGTTAAACCGTCCCAACCTGCGGCCAAAGTAACTTTCGTCGGAGCTTTTGAACCAGACTTCGCACTCCTTTTGCGAGAGAGAATGGGAGCCACCTTAAACCGAATGCAGGACGATGCAGTAGAAATAGAGTCTAATATGAAGGCCTCATGTAAGCTTAAAGCTAAATTAGAAACTGGAAACCAAGAGGTCAAACGCTTTAGAGAACAAGCAGGTCCTTCAGGGTCTAATAGATCCGCAAACGATAGGGTGGATGATATGGCTAGAGTGATTAAAGAACTGGAAAATAAAATATCCATAATGGAACTCGAATAGGCCAAAGCTGACTCTTTCCCCAAAAAGGATTTCAAGAGGAACCCCAATCCCCCAAACCAACAAAGACAAATAAAAAATGAGGATCAAAAAATACAAGCTCCCTTAAAAAACAAAAATTTCATAGGAGCGAACAATTTTCAAGATTTTGGAGATTCGGATAATGATGTTGCGAATTTCAGTGATGACTACACTCAACCATATCTGACCTGAGAAGACTACGAAAAATATCTAAACACGCAACAACCGGTGAATAAGGGTGAAGAAGGTGATCACACTAATCTCTGTGAATCTCAACCAGAAACTGAGATGATAATGGTTGAGTTTCAACCAAAGTAAAACCTAAGATCTAAGAGTAATCCCACCTCAACTACTCAACCCAAGAAAATCCTCCAAAGAGGTCAAGCTTATGTGCCTCCTTCAGAAGAGACCTTATTACCCAGCAACAAAATGAAAACGGTAAGCGCACAAGAGTTCGAAGTGGAGAAAGTTGAAACTCAAACACAAGGAACCGAACTAGTAAATAAAGTTACGTCTTCAACCAGGACCATGAGTGATAAAGTTGTCCCCACTTTTGGTCCACATTTTGAAGGGGCCAAAGAAACCATTGCTCCCTTTTATATCACTCTGAATGTGTATGATCAGTTGCTACATAATTGCATGTTAGACTCCAGAGCCTCCCATAACGTTATGCCCAAGATTATAATGGGCAAGTCCAGTCTCCAGATCACCAGACCTTATGGAGATCTGTACTCTTTTGACTCAAGAAGGGTTAAGTGTTTGGGGATGATAAAAGATCTGGTAGTTACCCTGGCCCAGGTCCCAGTTAAGAGTATCCTGATGGATGTGGTTATCGTAGATATTCCCCCTAAGTATGGCATGCTATTATCTAGGTCATGGGGAGCCAAGTTGGGGGGTTCTCTTCAGTTGGACATGACGTATGCCACAATCCCTGTGTTCGGTGGTCAGTTCACTTGGTTGTACAAAGAATCAAGATTAGCATATACAATCAGTGACCCACAAAACCCAAATAATTTCCATATTTATATCGTAGACCAAGATATGGGAAATTGCATTTTGTCTTTTGATGATGGTTTAGATGGTTGCTTGAAAGAAATAGAATTGGAACGAGAGGAGTCAAGTCACATGACAGAAGATCTGTGTAATACTGGTGTCTGGAAAATGTATTTTAACGGTGCTTTATCTTCTAAAGGGGCAGGTGCTGGAGTGCTTTTAGTAGCTCCTGAAGGTAAGTTCATTGTTCCTTTCTCTTACCGACTGCAGTGGGAAATAGATTACACTAACAACATATGTGAATATGAAGCATTGATATTGGGATTAGAAGCTACTAAGAAGCTAAATATAAGTAACTTGGAGGCATATGGTGATGCAGAGTTAATAGTCAAACAAAAAAACCGACAGTACCTAGCCAAGCATCCCAGACTAAGAACTTACAGAAATTGTGCCTAGGATCTCATGGAAAACTTTTTCTCATCGGTAAAGGTCCATTTTATCCCTCACGCAGAAAATTTACATGTTGACGCATTGGCGAAAGTAGCTTCAACCTTCTCTCCTCCCACGAATTTCAAATTGAAGTATCACATTGAAATCAGATACAAACCCTCTATACCAGACAATATCCGACACTAGCAGGTCTTTGAAGATGAAGAAAAAATTAAGAAATTTCTTGCAGCAGTGGGTGAATTCTCCAAAACTCATGTTGACCAAGAAAATCAAAATGACTCAATGTGGATCATGCAAGAAGGGGAAGACCCTAAAACCTTCCGAGAAAAAATTGTGGATCATCGTATGTTGGTCCTTAAAAACAATCAGATTCCAAAAGGATTGATTCCTTTGGAAAGACTTTTTGATCAGAATGATGTACCTGTAAAATCCACTTTGTAGCCCCAACCAAAAGAAGTGGAGGACTGTCATATAGGAACTGAAAAAGAATCCAGGGTGGTAAAAATATCCAAGTTCTTCCCTCCCAAAGAAAAAGTTAAGTATAAAGACCTACTCAGACAATATAAGGATGTTTTTGCCTGGTCCTATGATGAGTTGAGAATGTATGATACTTCCATAATTGATCACAAGATACCTTTGAAGCCTGGGGTCAAACCGTTTAGGCAAAAGCTTAGGCAAATTAACCCCATTTTGTTACCTGTGATCGAAAAAGAAGTTAAAAAAATTTTAGATGCGAAAATAATCGTACCTCTGAGATACTCGGACTAGGTAGCAAACCTAGTCCCAGTCAGGAAAAACAGTGGGGAAATCAAGCTGTGTGTGGATTTCTGAAACTTAAATAAGTCATCTCTCAAGGACAATTTTCCGATGCCCAAAATGGACCATGTGTTAGAAAAGGTTGTTGGAGCTAACTGAATGTCTATGATAGATGGGTTCTCTAGTTATAATCAAATCACTATGAATGAACAAGACAGGGAAAAAACTGCTTTCACTACACCATGGGGTACGTTCATGTATGACAAAATGCCTTTTGGTTTGATGAATGCAAGGGCCACTTTCCAGTGAGCTATGGACATCGTTTTCATGGGAGAAAGGGACAAGTTCGTAGTCATTTACCTCGATGATTTGACGATCTTCTCTAAAACTGATGAGGAACACTTGATGCATCTCAAACAGACTTTTGAAAAGTGCCGCAGGTTTTGCCTATCTTTGAACCCAAAGAAATCATATTTCTCTATGCAGGAAGGTAAGCTTTTGGGCCATGTCATATCTAGGGATGGAATCGGGATTGATCCTAAGAGGATTGAAGAAATAGACACTATTAATATTCCCAGAAATATAAAAGAGATTCAATCGTTCTTAGGAAAGATAAAAATTTTACGAAGGTTTATCCCCAATTTCGTTGAGATTGTCAAATTGATCACAGGAATGTTAAAGAAGGACAGCGGATTAAATTGGACAACTGAGGCAAGAACATCATTTGTGCATATTAAGAAAGTCATAAGCGAAGCACCTGTGTTAGCAAGTCCATATTATCTGAAAGATTTTCTTATTTTCTCATTTGCCTCTGAACATATTATCGCCACGGTGCTCCTATAGAAGAATGAAGAAGGATTCAAACAACCGATAGCATTTTTCAGCAAAAGCCTTAGAGACACAGAACTGAAGTATGACATAATAGAAAAACAAGCATACGCAATGGTAAAAGCATTAAAGGCATTTAGAACCTATGTGCTACATTCAAAAATAATCCCGTATGTGCCTACTAGTTCTGTGAAAGATATATTGGTACAACCAAACAGTGACGAAAAAAGAGGGTGATGGATCGCTAAAATCCAAGAATTCGATCTAGAAGTTAAACCTACCAAATTGATAAAAGGGCAAGGCCTGGCCAGACTCTTAGCCAAGTCCAATTTCAGAGCCCTTGATATCAATTGCCTGCAGGAAGGTAGCAAAGACACAGACCTAAACGAGCTAGATGAAGAAATAAGTCCAACCCAGATCGAAGAAAAGTTCTTATCATCGGGCTGGTACAGAGACATAGTGTCATACCTGCTAAACCTAAAATGCCCAGATGAACTATCACCATCTAAATGAAAAACTTTAAAACTCCATGCAGTCAAATATTGTATCGCTGAAAGTCAGCTCTATTGGAAGGATCCACTCAGTTTCTTGTTAGTCTATTTAGTCGAATCAGAAACTCAGTGGGTTATAGACGAATTTCATGAAGGAGTCTGTGGGGGGCATCACGCATGGAGAGCTACAGCTTACAATATCTTGAGGGTTGGGTACTACTGGCCTAAACTCTTTTCGGACGTCAATGCCAAAGTGCGTGGCTACAACCCTTGTCAACTATTCGTAGGAAAATAGAAGCTCTCGGCACTGCCTCTAGTTCTAGTTAAAGTTGAAGCCCCATTTCAGCAATGGGGTCTAGATTTCATAGGCGAGATTAATCCCCATTCTAGTGCTCAACATAAGTGTATCTTAATAGCTACAGATTATTTTACTAAGTGGGTGGAATCCATTCCAACCAAAAGGGCAACAGACTCGGTGGTGATCGATTTCTTGGAAGATAATATTTTTTCCAGATTCGGTTGCCCCTGAAAGATAGTTACTGACAATGCCCAGGCCTTTAAATCTATGGCTATGATCAGCTTATATCAGAAGTATAACATCATCCTTGGCCATTCCACAGCATATTACCCTCAGGGGAATGGATTGGCCGAATCATCTAACAAGAGCCTGGTAAACATAATCAAGAAAGTACTGGATGAAAATAAAAGGTCTTGGCATGTGCACTTAAAATACGCATTATGGGAAAACCGCATCAGCACTAAAAGGTCTATCGGAATTTCTCCATTTCAAATGTTCTATGGGACAGATGTTGTTCTACCTATAAACCTAGCACTACCAATGATGAAGTTATGGCAAGATCAAAATGAAGAACCCAATCATGTAACCAGGAGAATTAATCAGCTGATTGAAGTTCAACACCATAGAGTTGAAGTTGATGAAAAGATGCAGAAGTACCAAGATGATATGAAAGAATTGTTCGACCATAAAGCAAAGGACAGGGAATTACTCCCAGGTGATTTAGTGCTAAGATGGGATGCGAGAAAGGAAAAAGCCGCGAAGCATAGTAAATTCAACCACCTCTGGTATGGACCATTCAGGGTCTCTGCTCCAGAAGGAAAAAATTCTTTCCTACTGGAAAATATAGATGGAGAAGTCCTCAACACCCCTGTCAACAGGCGATATCTAAAGCATTACATGACATAACAGTCGCCATATTTAGAGAAAAATAAATAAATAAAATAAAATAAATAAATAAATAATAATAATAATAATAACAATAATAATAATAATTTTTTTGTGTACATATACGCATTTTCATTTACAACATTGCTTTTAATTTTCTATTTTTTCGTTCATAAACTTTCGACACATTTTGGATAAGATTTGTATTTGTCTTTTACAGGATTCCAGCTGCATACGAAACAAGCAGGAGGAGTAAACTGAAAGTCGGTGTCGGAAATAAATCGGCATAAACAGGTGATACCTAAAGTAGTTTCATATTGCACAAAGAAAGTAAAATGAAATGGTAAAGATGATATTTTTCAAAGGATATGTTATAAAGGACTGTTCAAAGAAAACCAAGGTAACACCATCCAAATTGCATTAACAGTTGAACTGATAGATAACAAAGTTGTTTCTTGGTGCGATAATCTCTAAAAAATTTAAGGCAGTTTAAGATTCTCCTAATCTAAAAGCAGTCAGTCAAAGTAAATTGTCCCCAAAAATACCTACAAGAGTCAGTATTGAATTATTTCGCCTCTGTATTTTCAGTCAGTGAGTCACTACTTGGCATCCTTTCTATCTTCAAGTTTAACTTTTGACTTTCAACAAGTCACCATCTTTCCTTTCCATATACGAAGGGATAAAAGTTTTTCATTTCAACCTTGAGTGTTTCAACACAAATTGTGGAAAGAAAGCGGGTCTTCATAATGACTCGATCCCCTGCTGATCGAAGAAATGTTTAGAGTGATCCTGACTTTCCAAGGTTTTTCAACGACATCGGAGGATTGAAGCTTGCTCAAATGGAATGCCCTTAAAATTTATTTTCCTTTTTCTCCCTAAGAACGAATATGTTGTGAAGGTCAAGGGAAGGTTGGTACCGAGTAATCAAAATAAGTTGACAGACCTATAATGCAAAATATTACACAGAGATCAGCCCTGATACAAACTGATTGCCCCCATCTTCGCACTCTAAAAAGTAAAATATAAGACAGGTGGTGAAAGGAAATTCAGAAATGATTGCCCTCATCTCAGCGTTTAAATGCATAAATATATTCCAAAGTGGTGAAAGGAAATTCAGTAAAAAGGGGACAAATAACTTCACCGCGGTACTGAACAGGCTCGCTGGCAGTGAAGCAATGTCTGAGATATCTGTAAGGTTGTTATACATGAATATCAGTCTACTCTGGTAACCAATGCTTTTAAAACCTGATCCACATCCCAAATTCAAACGGAACTCCCCAATTAAAAACATGTAATCTTATTACTTAGTGCAAGCCGATAGCCACAAGATCTGTTGGGTCTCCTAGGACTGTTTCAATTATCTTTAAACACACCTAAGTTTAGTAGCGGGAAAGGGAAAATTGTGAAAGGGACTATAGCTATGTTTAAAAAGAATATCTGATTTTGTAAAATCTTTTTGAGGTAAAGAACAAAGTCTTTTTCCCCATTTCGTACCCTCTTCTTGGGAACCTTTTTGCTTGATTGATCTTTTGACTCCATTTACCCAATATTGGCACGTGGTCTATTGTTCTTCCTGCCTCATAGGAAGGTAGGATCCCTAGTTGGAGCCTATGTTGGAGCCGCCCCTATTTTTCTAGCCCTTCACAAGTTTCATTCTTAATGCTTGAAATCTAAAAATGGTTTTTCATTTTTTCTCAGAGATATTGACAATCTTTGAAGCTTGATCACGCAACCAGTGATGATTTTTCCCCTCTCGAAACAAGTCCTACCTGTCGTAAAATGTTTCCTCTTTCATTCTACTTCGGGATCTCGCAGACCAGATACTATAGCTCATGTAGTTCACACGTCTCGAGTCACGAAACCGCGAAGTCATTTTTAACTTTTCACTCAAAATAGTAACGAGGGTAAAGTTTACCTCAACTCATGTTTAAACGTCGTCGGGGTTTCACACCTCAGTGATCTTCAAACCCAAAATTTTACTTTCATAACCCCAATAGCCAAGAATATGAGTTCCTTATTTGAGTAACTCATGTCAAGGTTAAGGGTAAATGCTAAACTGTGGTAAAATATTCTCTCGACATTTCACCACTCAGCATTGTCCTTTTTGAAAGTTTGATTGTCTAAACTCTGACTCGTGAAGTCACGATGCAGTTATAACGTGATTAATTAATTACTTAATCCAAGATTATCATCCCTTTTAATTAAGTCATGTTATCGCGATCTCGCGGTTTTGCAGCTCGGCATGTAAATCTCCCAGAAATTTATCTTCGAAGCTCCGAGTTGCGATATGGCGAAGATAATAATCATAAAATTAATCAAGCCTCAAATCGTGATTACCTTTAATTAAACCAAAATCGATCTTCGCAGTCTCGGGTGTTAGAGACTCAAAATGTTAAAGGAAAATCCCCGATATAGCGAATACCGAACCACTATTAGCAGCGGTAAAACCAAATTAATTAAGCCTAAATCAATGTATATCCCGCACTTTGATGTCTGCATGATTTACAAGGTAGAATTTTCCTCCATGCGCCAACTGAGAGTTAAAACTGCCAAAATTTATGACATTGATGAGGGAATAGGGTAAATCGATGAAAGATCGGATTTTTTATGACAGAATTTATTTCCAAATGTGATTTGACAAACTTGTTCTGAAAGGTACTGAGTTTTTGAGTATATCTCAGAGTTGTATTTCATTATGACAAATGCATTTTCATAGCACGCAGAGCTCACCACCTCTGAGTAAACTGACTTCTGTATGTATACGCAGTTCTATCGCAATGTCTCAGATACTTTGCCCCAAAGTATCAACTCGGTCCTGAATTGGACATATGTTTTAGATATTCTGCAAGCAGAACTGGTGGATTATTTCGATGACTCGGACGACAACAAAAGAGATGATTTAACCACCAAGTACAAAATAGTCGTCCAGTCCGAAATGCACAAAGTAGTAGCTAGACCGTGGTTTCTTCCATATTAAGATATGGTCCGATGGGCATTGGACCATGTGGACATACCGACCAGGACTATCATGAACGAGCAAAGAGTTACCATCGGGACCTTCAGGCCAGAGCATCTGCAAACCATGTACAAGATACCCGCTACGTCTGACCACACATATGGCGCTGAGTTCTTGGAAGAATTCAAGGAGAAGGAATGTGAACAGTATGATAAAACCATGTCCAGTTTGATAAAGGATTTGGTTTCAAACATCGCGAAGATCAGAGCCGATACCCACAGCATATATTCAATTGATTTGTTAGAACCGCAGTACAGATATGTGGCCGTGATGACATGTCAGTTATATGGGAAAGAGGACACATCACATTTTTTCCTTGTGTGGGTGCCTCTAATGTTTCAAGTTGTCGAAGGCTGTTATTTTAACTGGGCAAAGATTCTTTCGGATAGCTTGACAAATCAGGTCACAGAGTATCGGGAACAAAAGGAGAATGGGAAGGTGTCGTCATTTTTCATGTCCATGTACATTATGGACGCAATTTGTTCTATGACACCATTTCCATTGATGAACTGGAGTTGGACTCCGGTCGAAGATGAACCCATACATGTATATCATGCAAAATTATGGGAAAACAAAGCAGAAAATTTTGCTTATGAGATTTTTAACTGGTTAATGGTGCCCCTGCACATCACCATTTTTGGTCACCTGCCACCCTGGATCTCGGATAGCATAGTAAAAAATCTGAGCAGCATCATGGACTGGTATGTAGAATCTGAATTTTCCTACTTCAGAGTCTTCGGGGCTTATGTTGCCCCACACGTGCTGCCATTGTTCATTCCCAACAAGCTGGCTTTTCGCAAGGTTCCCCAGCAAATGGTAATTGGCGATGTGAGCAAAGAACTTAAAGGGTAATCTAAAAAGGTATGGTCGTTGCTTCCTGTTCGTTTGAATTCTTATTCTTTATTAGATTTTGGGCATGCCAAAGCCGAGGTGGCAGCCCTGGAAGACCTAAGTTTGGTCTCCATCGAATCCAAGAAGCATGATCCATAGAGGGTCGTAAGCAATCATTTGGCTAATTGTGGGCTCAAGAGATTTGAGCATGAGAATTCACCCTCAGATGACATTTTCCAAGGAGCGAGGTCCTATGAAGAAATTCTAGCCCAGATCCAATCCCTAGCACCCGAGGATAGAGCCAAGGTATTGAAATTCCAGGAACATCGACATAGTTGTCTCCCCGCTGTGTTGCAAGGTGAGATTCCAGGTATTTCAGAGACAAAACAGAAGGAAGACGAAGGCTCTAAGGATGTGACTCCTGACCAAGGAAAATGTATGAACCTCCAAAACATAATGCATGAGTAATAGTACCTTTCAAATACCTGAGAATCAATTATATTGCTTCTCAATGTTCTTTTCCTGGATTTTTTATATACCTACTCACAACTCCCACTACATGTGAAATATCTAGTCTTATGCAACCATCGCATCCATCAAGATGACAATTGTTAATGAATAAGGGACCTTGGACATGTATTATATCTCCTCCTATGTATTGGGACACATTTCTTTGGTTAATTTGAAATGACTGGCCAAAGGTGTACTAACTGGTTTTGCATCCTACATTCTAAACCTCTCCAACACCTTCTCTATGTACTCACCCTGAGACAATGCCAAGTTGCAATTTTCCCTATCTCTTGTTATTCTCATACCAAGGATTTTCTTTGCAACACCCAAATCCTTCATCGCAAATGAACTAGCTAATTTCTTCTTAAGAACATTTATATCCTGCATATTAGACACTGCAACAAGCATGTCATCTACATACAATAGAAAGATAATATAACTTCCATTTTCTATCCTTTTAAAATAAATGCAGTGATCAGAATGACATCTACTATAACCCTGTTCTGTCATAAACCTGTCAAACTTCAAATACCACTTCCTTGGAGCTTGCTTTAGACCATACAATCTCTTCTTCAATATGCATACCAAATTTTCCTTCCCTTTGACCTCATACCCATGTGGCTGCTGCATATAAATCTCTTCCTCCAAATCCCCATGGATAAAATTTGTTTTTACATCTAACTTTTCAAGATGTAAATCATCTACCACCACAAGACTTAAAATAGTCCTAATTGAAATCATCTTAACAATAGGAGAAAATGTTTCATCAAAATCTATACCTTTCTTTTGTGCAAACCCCTTTACAACAAGGCTAGCCTTGTACCTATTTTTGTCTCCATCTTCTTCCTTCAACTTGTAAACCCATTTATTCTGCAATGCTCTTTTTCCTACAGGATACTGAACCAAATCCCAAGTATGGTTATTGACTAGGGAATCCATTTCCTCTTTCACACCTTGCTCCCACTTTGTTTTAGTGTCTACCTGCATTACATCTTCATAACATTTTGGTTCACCAGAATCAGTCAACAATAAATAATACAATGAAGGAGAGTATCGTTCAGGGAGTCTACTTAACCTGGTAGATCTTCTAACAACACTTGCAGAATTTTGAGGTACTTTTTTCTCTTGTTGTTTTACTTTTTTGTTTTTTGGTACCTTTGGAATTTATTTTTCAGTGATCTCATCGATGACTGTGTATTCTATTTTTTATTTTTCTTGTATCTTTCCCTGCAACTGATCTTTGTACATGACCTTCTCATTGAATATGACATATATAATCCTAATGATTTTGTGATTTTCATAATCCCATAAGCAATAACCAAAAGCATTAACAATGTATCCAATAAAGGTACACTTCTTGGATTTTGCCTCAAGATTTATTATATTTTCTTTATCAATATGGACAAATGCTTCACAACCGAAAGTCTTCAAAAAAGAATAGTTTACCTTTTTACCTGTCCATTCCTCCTCTGGAATTCCACCATCCAAAGAGCTTGAAGGTCCTTTGTTTATTAAGTAAAAAATAGTATCTACAACATCTTCCTAGAACTGTAAGGGAAACCTAGCATGCAATCTCATACTATGTGCACACTCCATGATTTTCTTGCTCATCCTTTCTGACACACCATTTTCTTGTGGTGTTCCTGGAACTATCTTCTCTCTACGAATCTCATGGTATGAATAGTAATCATCAAACTCCTTGTTGCAATATTCACTTCCTTTTTTTTATCTGAGACACTTCAACCTTTTTCCTATCTCATTCTCAACCAAATCTTTCTATTTCTTAAAAGTATCAAAAACATCATATTTTTTTCAAATGCAATACACCCAATTTTTTCTAGTTGCATCATCAATAAAAGTAACATAATAAATAGATCCACCAAGACATGATACCTGAGTTGGTCACCATACATTTGTATGCACATGATCTAACCTTTCACTCTTCTTTTCTTTTTCGACTCTGATAAATCTGAATCTCTTTTGTTTTCCATAAACACAATGCTCACAAAAATCCAAATCAATTTGTTTAAGATCTGGAAAAAAAAAATATTTTGTGAATTATCTACATCCCCTTCTCACTCAGGTTTCCAAGCCTATGATTCCATAGTGTTGTATCCACTCTTGTAGAATCTAAAGAGATAAAATAATTAGTATTACTAGTACATAAATGCAATGTACCTACCTTCTCTTCTTTTTCTATCACTAGTGATCCTTTGGTGACCTTCCACACCTTATCTGTAAAAATGGAAATACAACCTTCACTTTCCAACTGGCCTATTGAAATTATATTTTTCGTTAGCTCTAGAACATGTCTTACCTCTTTCAACAACCATTGGTTTCCATTCCTTTTCTTTATTTTTACCTTTCCCATTCCAACTATTTTTCATGGTGCATCATCACCCAAATGAACCTGTCCAAAATGACCTTGAACATAATCTAGAAAATGTTTCTTATGGGGTGTGGCATGAAATGAAGCCCCTGAATCTACTACCCAAGAATCAGAAATATTATCTACAAAAAGAATCAAAACATCTTGTAACACATCACCTGTAACATTTTCTTCATGATTTTTTTCATGTTGTCCATCTCTTCGTTTCTTTGGAGCTCTACAGTATTTCTTCAAATGTCCTTTCTTCCCACAATTCCATCACTCTATCTTTCCTAACCTGGATTTGCATCTGCCCTTCCTAGAATTCGTACGATTCCCTAAGCCCTTTACTGTATCCTTTTGTCTTCCCCTGTTCTACATGTTTAATGCAATACCTGATGTCTCACCTATGCTTTTTCATCGCATTTCCTCGCTAAGGATAACACCAACAACATTATCAAATTTTAAAGTGTTTGAACCAAAGAAAGAGTTACTTATAGCCATGACCAAGCCATTCTAGCTTTATGGCAATGAGCACAAGATTAGAAGTGCCCTAACTTCATCATCAATGTCCACTTTTACAGAACTTAGTTGATTATTAATTGTATTAAATTGATTTAAATGATATGCAACAGACCCACCTTCTGACATCGTCATATTAAATAATATCTTCATTAGAAACACCTTATTGGACATCGAGGGTTTTTCTTTCTTTATATTAGATTGGGGGCATCCTTGCATTTGAAGTAGCAGAATTGCATGATTCTTGTCATTTTTTTATCTTAAATTTCAAAAAAAATTCCCCCTCATGGTCGGGGCGGTCATATGGGTATGGG
>CBVK0101167303.1:0-19021 GCA_900067695.1 Picea abies
TATAACACTTGGATTATTTGGGGAAAAAGGATTATAATTACGCTATTACTGATTCACCCCCCCTCTCAATAATCCAAGACTAACTAGAAGAGATTTTGAAGTATTCATTTTCCATCAAACACTAAATTTCTCCTATCTTTGAACAAGATAACTATCATGATTCACTTATCCCTACTTTTGAGGTATGCTAGTTTTTATAGTATAGATGAATTTTATTATAACTAAATAATATGATTTCATTGAAAAAGTTGGATCTATACACCCTCATTTATGCACCAAATAATCAAAATACTTGGAGTAATCAAATGATCAATATACTTGGACTAACTTAACCAAAGTGAAGGAGTAAATTGCCGTGAGATTTCTCATCTTTAATCTTATCCTTACAGATTGTAGGTTTCCAACCTTCTCAAATCTATAAAAATATGTTACTAGGAAGCATGTGGTTGACAATGAAATTTTGGTGGGAAGGCACAGAGAACATGAAACCCACTAGATTGTTTAATGATAGACAAAAAGAAACCGCATACCATAACATGGTTATCTATATTTATCAAGATATATGTGGAGTTGAAGAATCATGTTAACGAATCAGTTAGTCCATATTGAAGAGTTTTGAAGTTGTTAATCCCCAAATCCCCAAAAACTAGTCACTTAACCCACTAAAATTCGTTGAGTTTGTCCTCTTTTTAACTTACTCCTTTTTAGCTCATATAATTGAGTCCTCAAATTGAAATATTCTAAAGCTCTAATAGATCTGGAAACTCCACCACGTTTGAGTAAAATTATGTCCCAATTACAAAAATAAATAATTTGATAACAAATAAATAAATGAAGAACAATAGATTAGCACAAGATACAAGCAAGAAGAATGAATTTAAAAGAGAGTTAATATTACAAAGAAAAGAGAGGAACCATAGTAGCTAGAAATAAGTCACCGTTAGGATAATAGTACAATAGAATAAATAATGTCACTATTTAAACATTTTATTAATGTTTATGTGTACAACTACCATGATTTGATAGGGATATCTAAGGAGTTTGGAGAGTTATGTCAGTAATTAGATTTTCATCTATTATTTTTAGGTACTAACCCTGGTTGTAACTAAATATTTAATAAGATTAATGATATTTATGAAGGTTACAAGAGATCATTTCATGGGGGAATTATTCTTCAAAGCATCGTACCACTTTTCATAATTGGTATTGAGTATAAAATTTGTGACAAACACCTTCATTTTTGTGACCTTGATGATAAAAAATAGGTTAGTATGAAAGTGTCAAGCAAGGAGAGTGAATACCTATGCTTGAAAAATGAGAAAAATACAATGCTAAAAAATTATGCTTAAGGATTGAGTCAATGAACATCAAGAAATAATGTTATGAACCACCAATGAAAGACAATTCCACTAAAAAAAAGGAGGGTTATCACTGAGCAAAAGAGTGGGCTTATAATACAATATAAAAAATCATCCAAGTAAAGAATCACCGAGTGTAAATTGAGTGGAAACAATGACAAGGAAAAACTCATTAAGGAAATTGAGTGTAAGGCAGGCCATGATTTGTTTGAGTGGAAAAAATGACAAGGAAATACTCATTAAGGAAATTGAGTGTAAGGAAAGCCATTATTTTCTTGATTAGAAAGTATAGAGAGATGTTAAATAGGGCATACTGAATAAGAAAACATAAGGAAGGGAAATATAGAAGAACCTAAGTGATATTTTAAGTGGGTATTAAGGTAATATGGAAACCTATGAAAGGTGGCATACAAGACAATCAACATGTTGTAGTAGGGACAATAAGGAGAAAGGGATTAAAAAGGAGATTGAGAATAGGAATTTAACAAAGAGATACAAAAGGAGATTGAAAATAGGAATTTAACAAAGGATGGGTTAGGATAGTATTAGATAATATTAGATAAATAAGAGATCTGGAAAAAATTAACGTGATTGCGAAAAAATAGAAATAGAACAAAAAAATAAATTAAAACCTTCACTAGATATAAATTTACATTTTAAAAATCCACATTAAAATGAGGTTTTAAATGTCAAAATCCCACATTAAAAGAAAGTTTGAACAAGGAAATCTACAAGGCATCAAGTTCCTACTTCAAGTTGGGACTTCTTCTTCAATAAGGTTCATTTTCAAAGTTCTTGACAAACACTCTTGAACACATGTCATATCTCATATCTTTGTCGAGTACTTGTGATCAACATAGATCCCTTGTATCCACTAATCTCTTAGCAAACAATGTCTCTGAAAACTATTAGCTCATGAACATAACTAATAGCTAGCCCCATAAGCATAGGATGGAGAATCGATCATGCCACCCCATGGTTCAACTTAGTTGTTTTCCATTTACTATTCCCATGCTGGTTTTGCAGTAAGTATCATTCAACGTAGGGACATAGTATATGGTGGGATATTGGTTGGGGTGGTTGAGCCTATATTAGGTTGGTCACCCTCTTACAGAGACATGCATGTGATCGACATAACTACCCCTTGAAGGATTGATACTACTCATAGGTGTTGGAGTTACCAAGTCTTGTGGTTTTGGCTATGGTTTGATTAGCATTGCAGTGTTGATACTTTAGGTTATTGTTAGAGTACACATGTTGGTGCGTGGTTGTAAGACCCGAGGTTTAGTTTATTATACAAAAACAACTATAGACACCGACCCTTTCGACATCACCTTCATGCAAGTGAAGTATCACTTGAGGCATCTATTGGGGATAAAGGAACCAAGTTTCTGTAGGGATGAGGGGATGGGAGGCTATCATCATGTTAACTCTTACTTATCTACCCTGTGTGCAGTATTTTGTATATCTTTCCCTTGATTAATTAGGAAACTTCAATTATGCAACATCATTGTGACACATATTGCCACATAAAATATTTATTGTAACATTCATTTTTACTATGCATCAATCATATACTACACATATCTAGATCTAGTTATGCATAAATAGAACATTCATGAAAAATCGCATAAAAATACATTTAGACACAATATTTAAGATGGTTCACCCAAATCTTGGGCTACATCCACAACAATGACTTCTTTATTATTCTTTTTGTAATCATCTTAGGCTTGGGCACTACACTTACAATAGATACATCATGATGTATTTCCCCATATTTCCTAGTCGCTCTACAATGCAAGCCTCTCTTTGCAAAACTCTTCCTAAAACTTCAGATATAGAATCTCTCTCATTCTCAGTCTATTCTCTCAATAGAAATAATTTTCGGCCTTCAAAATCCTATTCTACCCCACCCATTGCGTATTTATACATAGAATTTATGGCTCAAAATCCTATTCGCTTATCCCAAAACCCTATGACAACTCATGATTACAACTCATGACAACTCATTGTTCGGGCATGTTTTTCCTATCTTTGTGCTGGCATGCTGCCTTTACATTCCCGACTGTTGTCCTTCCTGCTTTTACACATCTATATGTTTTTTCATGCCTAACTGCTTTTGCGCACACTCTCATTCTTCATTCTTTGAACTTCCTGTCCAACATGCCCCCAACAGTCACTTGTGGCTCCACCTGAGCCACTTAATCATGTTGTGTCATGCCCCTCCATGCTTCCATGAGCTTTTGGGAGGTTTCCTTTGATGTCTCGACTTCTTTCTTGAATTCTACTTCTTGTGCCAAAATCTCCTCTATGACCTACATAATTAGGGTTGTAAGTTTCTCCTCACTGTCATGTGTTTCCTGATTTACCTTATCCTGTGCAGTTGCCAATTCCCCTATTACCCTTAGTGATTTCTCCTGCAATGATACTAATTTCTATTGGAGAATATTTTGCTGGTCCTTTATCTTTTCTATTTCATTGTATGATTTCCTTTGTGACAGTATGGTTGTCATGCGCTCCACTGGTGGAAACACACTTATATTCTCTGAATCCTTCTATGCTTTTTTCTGCGCCCCCCTTAATCTAGATTCCACAACCTTCATCTCTGGATCCTCCATCATATTTTTCCAAATATGTGTGCTTTACTCACTTAGCTTTGTGCATTCCTTCTCCAGTCTCTTAATACTTTCTACTACGATCATAGTGGTTATTTCTCTTTCTACCTTTTCCTCTGGTGGTATTCTTGGCATGGTACACAATTCCAAGTCTTCGATCCTGGTGCAAAAGCCTTTAATTACTTCCCTGATGTTTGAGACTTTTTCTTCAAGTGTGGCTTCTACTACCATTGGCATTTCTGGAATATCCTTATAGATTTTTTGGATGGCCTGTTGTGTTCGTTCTACCTTTTTTCAACCTCATCCTTCTCCTTCAATATTATTTCGTCCTTTTCCTCAACCTCTCTCTTCTCCTTCAATATCCTGTTAGCCTTTTCCTCAACCATGATCTTCTCCTGCAAAGTAGTTTTATACTCTTGTTGTAGCTCTTTCTTATTCATCGCTACCTTTGAAAATTTGCTCGATGTTGACTCTGCACGAAACTGTATCTCCTGCGCAATACCAATGTGAAATCCTTGTAGCACTACTGTGGGAATCCATGAAGCAACTAAGTCTAGGTGACTCAGTCGTTGTACCTACTCCTGCATCTCAGGTGTTGGGAACTCAATCACATCTGGTGAGACCTTCAACAACCTATGCCCTGTTGAAATCTATGAAAAGTAAGATTTTGTAGCCCCTGCCTCCCCAGTCGGGCTTGTTGATGGTCCCGTTGATGGGTCCTAGATCCCGTTACTCAACAGCAGGAACCAAACCCGTCACCGAGGCCCAATTAGACTCTTCAACGTTTAATAGTGGAATGGTTTTCCAGATCTTGCGATCCAACTAGTTAATCAATGAGCTTTACGTTTTCTTGCGAAGGCATCTCCTTCAGTTTGGACTTTCTCTTTTTTGTATTTTCTCTTAGGTGGGACCAATATAAGATGGAAAGCCAGTATAAACCAAATAGGTAACAAAACAAGAATAATTTTAACTACTGGAAAACAGGCTGAGCTTGGGATAACCCGCTTGATAAGAGGCTGAGTTTGGGATAACAACAATTCCATACCACATGCCTAGTAATAATATGTTAACCATGTGAGTATCCAATTACTGTCTAAGATACAAACCATTAGAAAGAAAACACAAATGCGATAAATAATGGCAAGTAAAATAATTCACTTAACTCTAATCATCCATCACATAATAACACAATGATCCATCTTCATCATTAAAGAAAATAAATGTAAAACATTGCATTAGATAAATTAACAATAGATTTAATAGCTCTTACTCATTACAACACCATCCATGAGACGAGATAGGAAACAATTCTTCTCCACGTCCAATCATACATGCATTTGATGAAAACATAAACTTGTCTTTGGTCCAGAAGGACTTCTCAATTAAAGGTAGTTCCAAAATAATTCTTAACAAAACCAAAAATTAGAGTTTCTTGCAAAAATCATCGACCCTTAACTAATTGGTAAATGCTCTTATTTATAACATAAAATTAACTAAAAATAATGGCTAAAGTGTAGATAAGAAAAACAAAATTCACCACATGGCATTCTCTCCTAACAATTTGTCTAAGAGTCATCTTAAGATATCACTTTAAAAGGGTGAATCTTCTCGTACTCCGACCAGTTGATGAACAACTCCTCACAAGTATGGGCGTATGGGAATCTATGTTATTCCATCGAGGCTGCGTAAATCTCTCTGATCTCTACCACATGTGCCTGATACTTGACCAGACTGGCACTTAACTGTTGCAGAATAGCCTGAGCTTTGATCGGGTGTTCCATAAATTGTCGCACCTGACTTGGTGCTGTGTCCATCACCTTTGCCAGTCTTTCGGCCCATGATGAATCTTGCTTGGTGTGTGATTCGACTATATCTCGCAAGTCGACAAAGTCATCAGGTGTGCTGAACTCGAAGAGTCTGATATATTTCATCACCCGATTGATCTTAATCCAGTGTTTCTCACACTTGGCCCATTTCTCTTGAATTTATCGGTCTGGTTCCCGAGACATTTTTGCCCAATACTCGGCTGATTTATTTATATGGTTAAGACTGATTTTGTTCAACACCCAAATGCAGTGTTCTTCTTTATCTCGGCCCTGTTGGACTGCACCAATGTAGTCGACTCTCTCCACGACTTGCTGCACTTTTTCGTACCATCGCTCCATATCCTTGCACATCATGAGCACCATGAGAGTATATTACTGGAGCTCGACTATCCCTTTTGTGAATAGGTGTCGATGGTCTGTGAACCTGCTATAGGCCTCCTTGAATTCACTCCTTAGGTACACCACAATCTGTGTGGTGTCCTGATAGTACTTAGCCAAGTGGCGCAAATGTTCCAGTTCTTTTAGGGTGGCGACCAACTCTTTTTCATCTCTTTTAGCTCTGTCTAGGGTGGCATCGATGATTTCCATCCCTACGTCGATGGGCTTGGTCGTCTTAGCATGTTATGTGTTGACCATATGTTCCTCTGTAGTGATGAGGCTGGAGTGATCTAGAGTGATCCTCCTTTTCTTGGTGGTCCGCTGAACAATAGTCTTCCTTCTCCTATCATAATCTATGGCATGTATGTCAGCTACTTCGTCCATAGGTTCAGGGATTTGATGATCCCCCTAGGTGAGTGTATTTCCCAGAATTCTGGTGGTATATACTTGTTTAAAATTGGGTTCTTGAACTTCCTCGTTGTGATCCGAAGACCCGATTTCTATTTGTCTCTCATAATGGGTTTGAGTATCTATTGAAATAGAGGTGTCAGGAATATAATCGATACTTACTTGTTCATCGACCATTGAAATGCCAATTTCTTGCTGCGAGGATCCTTCCTCTGGCTCACCTGACCCTGGCTCATCCCTCAGAGTGTCTTCTTGGGTTTCTGGCGCGTCGGGCATCTTAGTGTCTGAGACACTCTCGACATCCTTTTCTTTCTATGGGACCTCCTGGGTTTGGATGTCGGGGAGAGGAGAAGATGTCTTCTTAGGTCCCTTTTCTTCTTCGACATGCACATGGGTCCCAAGAGATACCTTTGGGCTCTCATCATCATCATATATCTTTATAAACTCACTCAAGGGGTTCAATGCGCAGGTCCTCTGCGATGCTTCGACGATCTCTGAAGGTTGGAGGCTGAGTGAAAATGTTCTTGGTGAATGTTCTGATGACTGGTTCCATCCTTGAAGAGAATTCTAATTGCTTTATTGGCCCTGGGATGAGCCTTCGCTTACCTCTGATTCTTTCATCTTGGGCACCCTTGACGATCACATAATACTTGGTTTCTTTGGAGGCATTGTTCCTGCAACCGAAATCAATCCTTTAGGGCATGCATATAGAGTAACAATGAATAAAAAACTTATGAAGTGAAGCATAAAAACACAGACTGGTACATACCTATATACTTGCTAAACTTGTTGTTTAATACTCACGGGATCTTGGAAACTTTTTCTAAATTGCTCATCTTGCTCCTATGGATGCTCTGAACTTCTTTGCACATGATGATCTTGTTTACGAACAACTTGAAAGAATTTAAACGGGGAAGAAACTGTCATGTTGTATCAACCAATTAACTCGGGTTATGAGTGAAAATCAAATGAAATCTTCCGCCGAATCTCTGCAATTCAAGTCATCATGGGTTGACGACGGAGGCATGGAGGGTGGTGCGCTCTATTTTGTAATTTCAAATGGATGATTTGATCCGCACACAAAGTAATAACTAATGCAATATTTGGAATTAATTAGTTCTTTAAATGCTTCGAATCTAAACATATATTAGCGTTAAAACGTCCCATTGCGTTATTTTCTTAGTGGGTAGATCAGGATTGACAATGCTTGGTGAATGTTTTTGTTGGTATCCTCTTGTTAATAACTTCCGATGCCGATTGATTTCAATGTACGACGCTGACGTGGAAAAAATGACTCGGGGTGCGACTTGGGCCTTGGGAATTGATAATGACTCAGGGGAAAACTAGATTGTATGTTTATTGACTCTGGAAAAGACATATGGAAGATGAGGACATGTGGTTTGATCATGTATATCAATCAGAGTCGCGGTTTATAGAAAGAGAGCGTGTTTAAAATAAACTTGTGGTTGCCTATGGTGATAAGATATCGGGAGTCAGTGATCAGGAAAAAACTATTATGTTTTCTATGGAGTCACTTTCTCAAAAATCGTCGATGCCAAAATGCTTCAGGGATCGACTATCGGTGATACCCTTGTGTAATGCTTGTCGCGAAAGAAATATTCCTTTTGCCGATGCCGATGAAGACTAACGCTCGATGACTGAGGTTTTCTCGAGTGCTTTACTTTCATCTTTTAATTCTTTCCGCTGTCGAATTTGGACACATCGGGTGAAACATTTTTTTTTTAGATGTTGATTCTTATTGAAAAGTTAATCCCTTTAAGTCACGGGTTTTCATAGATTCAAACAAAATTTTAAAGACTTAATGAGAGTCAAGATGGTAAAAAAACACAACATTTTTCACAATGAAGACAAATCAGACAATGCAAAGAGATCAAGTGGTACCCAAAAAGTAAAATTTGACATAGAATTTTTAGGGTGTGTTGAGTGCTCAACAAATGGCGACTTATTGGGTGAAAGAAGAATATCTGTTCCTTCTTCAGGTTCGATTGATGCAAAAGATGGTGGAGAACTTAACTGGTTTTTTAAATTAGAGCCTCTTTTTACCTTTCATTTGAAATTCTCCGGTTGATGCTCCTGGGTCTGCCTGTGGGGTTTTCAACCTTTATTCCTTCTTCGTTTCTAGTAACCCTGACTCACACCCTTTTTACAAAAATCTAGTAAAGTATCCACTGACATGAAGCCTTTAGTTACCTTTACTCACTTTCTACGGTGTTTCTCCGCTGCCAACGAGCATCCATAGCCCCAACGGAGTCACCCTAACATCATAGAACTTTCTTCGTTGCCAGCGAGCGTCCATAGCCCCGATGGAGTTATCTGCATAACCTCTCCTACTATTCACTCTTTTGATAAAGTCAATTTTATTTCGGCAGAATGCCCTGAGTGAGTGGGAGAGGATGATATTTTTTATTTTTCAAAATGAGATGGTTAAGGTGAATCCTTTGCTAGCCTTGTATTTGGGGATCATGTAGTCCTTTTGAGCTTATCATATTTCCCTTAAGGTTTTACCAGACCACCGGGTAGACACTTTTGCATTTCTCCCAAGTTGTCCATTTGCGCGGGTTAGATAGAGGACCCCTCAAAACAACCGTAGGTTCCTCTCCCAAGTTGTCCATTTGCACGGGTTAGATAGATGATCCGTCGGATCTCAACATATGTGCATGTAAAAGCTATGAATGCTTCTCATTAGTTTGCAATTTGATTTTTCAAAAGCATTAGTGTGTTTATTAAATGCTGAAATCTGCAAACTGAAAGCAATAGAAAGAGAATATGAGATAGAAAATGAGAGACAAGAACAAAAGAGTTTGATAACGGAGTTCACCCCCTTCACTGGGCTACATCTCCGAGTCCCTCTCCAATGGGTACCGATCCATTAATCTCTTCAAAATGGTACAAATGGCACTGGAATCTCTGCAAATCAACTTCAGCAACAGAACAATATGCTATACAGAAGCCTTCAAGACCTCCTCTCTGAAAATTACTAAATGGAATTCATAAGACAAAGAAGCCAATTAATACAGAGAATGCTCAACTTCAGAAAGAAACAACATTGGAACAGTTTACAACAAAAACGCTATCTTCTGTTCCCCGTCTCTGTTAAAAACAAATTCGACAGTTGTTCAAAACGGAATGCTGGACAAATTACAACGAATCTCTCCTTCGTCCTCTGTCAAAACAAATTCGGCAGCTGTTCAAAACAGAATGCTGGAAAAATTACAATGAATCTCTCCTCTGTCCTCTGGCTCTGTCCTCTGGCAAAACCCTTGGTTATAAAGGTGCAAGTCGAGGGTTCAATCCCGTATAAGGCGCGTTGGATTTCATCTCTGCGAGATTTTTGATAACAAACAGATCAACTGTTGGATGAAACAATGGATCACGAGTTCGACTCGCCCACCAAACATTGCACACGCTGTACCATAAATGAACACCAAACGTTTTTACCAAATATAGCAGCGTATGATTATAACTGCCAACAATTTGAAACCATAATCCAGGCACCGTTGTCTAACTGCCAGAACGGTGCATTGCCAATGGTACAACGAACCCTTTGATGTGTCCACTCATTGGAGTGACCAATCCATGTCATAAACATTTGTTGAATGGATTAGAACCGTTTTGAATAGTGGTTGAAATTTTTTTTTATACAACTAAGCTTTGATTTTATATACCATAACCAATAGCTTTAATAAAACCATGTATGCATTGCCACTTCACTGGAATTGTACCATTTTCTTCTTTATTTGGATCAGTGTAACTTTCATGACAAATGACCCCCTGGATCAATAGAGGACCCCTCGAAACAACTATAGGTTCCTCGACGCTTCTTGTGTTGTATGTGAGCAATGAGTTAGGAACAGAGTTCGCTATGTCGCATGATTTGAGGTCAACTATTGTCTTACTAAACACAACCTTCAAAAGTACAAAAAATAAAGCAGCAAAAGAAAGAAAAAAATGCATTTCACAATTGACCTAGCTAAAACCAAAATCATGAAAACACGCACACAAAACATAATATATATATATATATAATTGTTTTAGGGCTTGGCCATTTACTGGGAGGGTGTCAGGTTCCCCCCTCAAATTCTGTAACCGATAAGTGTCTACCCCAATCTTCTTGGCCACCTGAAAAGGTCCGAGCCATAGATTCTAAAACTTAGAATGTTTTCCTTTGGGCTCGTTTTCTCTGTCACATTTTAAGACTAAGTCTCCTACTTCAAAATTATTTTCTTTAGCCTTATGCTTGTCAAACCATCTTTTAATGATCTGCTGGTGGGCTATGAATTTTGACTTAGCTTTCTCCCTTTCTTCTTCTAACATGAGCAGGGTGTCAATTCTTTGTTGTAAGGTTGATGAGGGATCCCCCCCTGGATTTCTGTGCAAGTTTAAGAGATGGGAGATATAGTCCATTTGGGAGAATGGCTTCCTGTCCGTATACTAGAAAGTATGGGGAATTTCCTATAGCTTCCTTGGGTGTAACTCTATTTTCCCATAAAGCATTGTGGAGTAAATTATGCATATTCCTTTGGTTATCTGCAACCGTTGTCTTCAATATCCTTACTAGGTTCTTATTAGTTGATTCTGCCACTCCGTTTCCCTGTGGATAATAATTTGCAGAGTATCTAATTATGATTCCTTTGTCTAGTGAAAACTTTGTTAATAAGGTGGAAGAAAAATAAGCTGCATTATCGAAGACAAGAACAAAAGGGACATCGAACCTTGTAATTAGTTGTTGTTCTATGAACTGGATTACCACCTTCTTGTTTACCTGGGTCAGAGGAATGGCTTCTACCCATTTTGTGAAGTAATCGGTGTAGTAAGTATGTACTTGTGTTGTTTTGAAGAGCTTGGTGTAATTTCTCCTATGATGTCCAACCCCCATTACTCAAAATGCCTAGAAATGGTCATCGGTTGGAGTGGGACTGCTGCTCTCTTCTCTCTCCCAACATTTATTTGACAAGTTTTATAGTTCCTAGTGTAGGTGTGAGTGTCCTTGAACAAAGTGGGCCAATAATAGCCAAATCTCAGTATCTTATGAGAGGTGGTGTCTCCTGCAAAATGTCCATTGGCAGGGCCGTCATGGAGCTCCTTCAGAACTTTGTTTGGATCTTCACGTTTGAGACATCTTAAAAGTACCCCATCATAATTAACCCATAAGAGTACTGAATTTATGAGGCGATATTATGCAGATTTTAACCTGAGAGCTCTCCTTTCTCTAGGGTTTAGGTCTTCTAGGCAAGTATCGTGATGCAGGAGATAAGTCAACTTCTCATACCAAGACTCTTTCCTTGGGAAGATGTACGAAGCTTCACCACACCATAATTCCATTTCATTTTCCCATCCAGAGTCTTCATTCACTTGGTCTTGAGCCTCAACTACCAGTTTACATAATCCTTGTCCTTTAACTAGATTAATAGGTTTTATATCTAGATCAAATTCTTGGACTACTACCATCCAATTCCCTCTTCTTCCCCCCATATCTTATTGAGTAAATAGGGATCAAACTGCGGGGTGAGGTACAATTACTTTGGTATGGTTCTTAAGGATGTAAGATCCGAAATGTTTTACTACTTTATAAATTGCATAAGCCTATTTATCTATAGCAGGATAATTAAATTAAGCCCCTTGGAGGTTATTTCTCATGAACGACACCAGAGCCTCATTGTTTTCATCATCCTTCCGAGTCAAAACTGCAGCTAACGATTGATCGGAGGTGAAAGTATAGAGGAAAACATATTTGTTGAAATCGAGGCTTCGCAACATGGGGGCTTGAGATATAGAAGTCTTAATATTGTTGAAGGCCTTCTTTCGTTCACCATCCCACTTAAATTCGACATCTTTACGAATCATCATTTGTAAGGGTTTGATGGTTTCTGCGAAATCGAGGGTGAATTTCCTCACAAAGTTGATTTTCCTAAAGAATGATTGCATAGCTTTTTTGTTGTGAGGTAACAGAGGCTGAGCTATAGCCTTAATCCTTTCTGGGTCTATTTGAATTCATGTTTGAGATATAACGTGGCCTAACATCTTACCTTCCTCGACACTGAAAATAGTTTTCTTAGGGTTTAAGGATATCCCGTACTTCCTACATCTTTCGAAAATCTAGGTTAAGTGTTGGATGTGATCTTCTCTATTCTTTGAATACAAAGTTACATCGTCCAGATACACTACCACACACTTGTTGATTAGTCCTCGAAATTATACGTCCATTTCCCTTTGGAAGGTTTCCCCTGCGTTGATTACCCAAAGGGCATGCATTTGTAAGTGAAAGTTACCTAGTTGGTTCGGAAGGTAGTTTTCAAACGATCTTCCTCTAAAACTAGAACTTGGTTGTAACCCGAGAAACTATCTAGAAGAGAGAAAATATCAGATCCAGACACGGTCTGCAAGAGTTTCTCCATCGGTGGGACTGGGTAGTTGTCCTTTTTCAAAGCTCTGTTGAGGTTCCTAAAATCTATGCATAAGCGGATTTCTCCCTACTTTTTCCTCACAAGAACCAAATTCACTACCCATGCAGAGTGTCTAACTTGAAAAATGATCTTGGAATCGAGTAGTTTCTTTAAATCCTAACACATGAGAGGTTCTAGGGATGGGTGGTACTTTCAGAGCTTCTGTTGGAATGGTTTCACTTCGGGTTTTAACGGGATAGTGGGTTGAATGATATGGATATCATAAGTTTTTAGATCTTTGTAGGAACATGCAAAGACATCTTGATACTGTCTGAAGAGTTTGAGATAGGCCTTTCTTTCCTCCTTAGATATTGTCTTACTGAGATTTACATTCTTGGGGTTTTCCGGGGTTCCTAGATTTATATTTTCATGCATGGGACATGAACTATTGGTCTTCACATTTTTGGGCCCCTTAAATCGTTCTTTCAGGTCAAAAATATTTTCTAAATTAGCTATCCCTTTTAGGATTGCGTGAGAATTCAATTTGTCCATTGGTTGACCTATATGAAGATTGGTTTCCATCGACTGTCCCTGGAATACTTCATCATCGATGGCCAAGTATTTAAAATTATCTTGGTTAGTCAGAAATCTTATGATCTGTTCATCCCCTTCAAAGAACTTCCAATTAGAAATATTGTTTGGAACCAATGGTTTGTAGAGTAGTTCCACAGTGAACCGGGAGGCTTCATAATCTTCTAGAGGTGACAACCTTGAAGCAACTGTGGCGAGGGAATCAACCAAGATATTCTTTGCTCTGGGGATCGCTGTAATATTGAAAGCTTCAAAATGCTCTATTAACCTATGCACTTCCTGTTGATAATTGTTTAGGTGCGGGGAATTACAATGTATAGTATTCCTTACTTGTCTAACGATGATCTCAGAATCTCCGAAAACCTTCAATTCCTTGACGTTTAATTTTATGGATTTCTTTAACTCCTGTAATAGGGCTTCATACTTGGCGATGTTTTTTGTATTCGAACTCAAGTCTACAGGATAAGAAATGACATTTACCCTTTGGATCAATGAGGATACACCCTGCCCCAAACCCTTCCATTGATTTAGATCCATCAAAGTATATGGTCCAAATTTGTGAGCGAAGGTTATCCATCTCCTCTCTCTTATCACTTTCTTGCTCTCATATCTTTTGTTCCATGATTTCTAGTGCAGGTTCTTGACATAAGAGGTTTTACTCTGTCGGTATTGACGATTTCTCTTGAAACACCATTTCAAAATTTGAGTGAGAGGGACATCAGATGAGAGGGGGGAGAATTTTCTGAAGTAGGAATCACAGGAATAATTTCCTAAAATAGGGAAATTTGTCGATGAGGGTTCATTTAGGGTTTCTAGGTTAGTGACAATATGTTTTAGATACCTTTCCCTATCAATTCTGATCATATTTTTGTGCCCCTTTAATTGTAACCAAAGGTGTGCCCAATCTATACTAAAGTATCCGTTTAACTTCTCAGACCAATCTCGGATTAGTAGTAATCAATAAGCTTCTGGGATGTCTATTATAATTATGTCAATCACTTGCACAAAATTAGGGTGCATCGCTATTCTGATCATTACATCCTTGAGTTCTCCCATGACCTTAACCTGGGTTCTGTCTAGTTGTATCACATGTTTATCACTCTTGAGAAAAATTGCGTTTAGTTTTTTACAGATAGACATTGGCATAACGTTAGAGGATGCTCCTGAATTGACCAAACAGTTATGGAGGTTCCTGTTGAAGAATTCAAATGTTAAAAGGAAAGGTGGGACAAAAGGTCTTGCCTTGTTATCTTCAGAGAAAGTGTTCATAGTTGGTTTATTCCCTAGGTTCGTGGGGATAGGATTTATTCCTGGGTCAGTTCTTGTTGTATAATTTTCTATTGATTTCAAAGCATATAACAGGAAGTCCTTTTGTTGAGGGACCCTACAAATATCCATGACTGACATATTAGCTTTCAACTTCTTCAAATATTCAACTATTTTGTAATTCATCTTGGGCGATTCTCGTGTATGGATATTTATAGGGTTTCTTCGGGGAGCGAAAGGTGATTTCAGGTGGTCGAGAGATGTCTTTCCCCCCAAATCTTGGGTAGTAGCAAGATATTTTGAGACAGGTGGACCCTTACTGTGCGTTTGCACAACCAAGACCTTTGAGGGTGGTTCTCTAGACTCAAATAAGTCATCGGAAGGCATGATTAGGTCAGGATCCCATATCAACATGGCTGTATCTTCTGGTGTATCAATCTCTTCTTGATCAAAGACATTCATAAATGAACTGCTTGGTTTTTCGGTCAAGGAGAGTTCATCTAGAAACTAGTTGGCCATCAGGTTCATGGCATGCACCCATTGAGGGTAGTCTCTTTCTGAGTGGTTTTCCTGGTGATAAGTACAGAAAGAATCAGATGATACATTTCCTAGATCGATATTTAATTTATCTCGGTGAGGTTCAATTGATATAAATGATAGGTTCCTTTTAAAGAAAGGCTTATAGGGCCTTTGGCCTTGGCTTCCCTCCCCTGCACTTATTTTCATGTCTATGATCTCATTTGATAACTTCTTGACCATGCATTGTAGGTCTTCTATGTCTCCATTACCCTTTTCAGGAACTTGTTCTACTTGTTTCCCTAGCGGTGTAGTCAAAAGGAGTCCTCTCCTGGGAGGAGGTTGGAATTCTTTTTTAGCTAACGGGACCTGACCTTCTTTACACCCTTTCATCTAGAACTCTATCGTTTTGGCTTCTTCAAAATTCTCAGCCAGGGTTCGTTTGGCAGCCCTCTTCACAAACATGGAAATAGAAGCTTGGAGGTCATTAACATATACTTCAATTTGCAACTCCTGAGTAGTTTTAGCTTCAGGATCAAATTTGTTCAAGATAGTTGTGAATCTTTGATTGAAATATTTAAACCTTTCTTTCAAACTCATGGTGGCAGCAAACAACTCAACCATCAGAGCTCCTGTGGTAGTTTATTCTGCAAATTTATCCAAGAAGTCTTTCTGAAACTTCGTCCAACTAGTTATGGATTCTATGGGTAAGTTGAAATACCACGTGGAAGATGAATTATCGAAAGTGTAGGGGAACAACCTGCAAACTATGTCTTCATGCTGGACATTCATCAGTTTGATAGCCAATATGAATTTCTTGATATGATTTTCAGGAAATCCCGAGGTCTCAGGATCAAACTTTGGAAGTAACTTCTCTGGATGTCGGGGAAGGTTATGGACTCACCCTGAGATGGCCAAAGCATCTCTAGCTAACCAAGGTGATTGTTCTGAGGTGGGTCTCCCCTTTCTTCATCATGGTCGTTGTTGTCTTCCATATCTTCAGATCCTGAGTTAAACTCTTCCTCTTCCAAAAAATCGTCTGGTTCAGAGACATCGTTGGTTGACGTTTCAGGGATTAGATTTAGATGGTGTTTGATTTCTATGATTTCAAAATATATTAGGTCTTCTACTGTGTGCACAAAAACCTGGTCGGGGGTTTCGACCAATGGTCTGCTTTAATTTTTTGTCTTCGAGGAAGTATCAGAGCTAAGGGCGGTGCACTGCTCTATCGTGCATATGCTCTAGTGATTATTCTAAATTGATTTAATTCCTCGTGAGGAAGAGCGTAAAGTATGTCAGGGTACAAGCGTTCTTCCTCAGGCTGGGGTGAGTTACTCATTTTAGGAGTACTCAGTGTGTGTGGGATGTCTTGGGAATGGATAGGCATGCATGTGGGCTATTATGAATCTACATGCTATTTGAAATATTATGTGAAATATGTATGCAACCATTCATCCTTCGAACCTCCTTCTAGCGACAATTCTATTGATGGGTCCTAGATATGTTTACTCAATAGAAGGAACCAAACCCACCACCAAGGCCCAATTAGACTATGCAGTGTTTAATAGTGGAATGGTTCTCCAGATCTTGTGATCCATCCAGTTAATCGATGAGATTTACGTTTTCATGCGAAGGCATCTCCTTCAGTTTGGACTTTCTCTTTTTTTGTATTTTCTCTTAGGTGGGACTGATATAAGATGGAAATCCGGTATAAACCAACTAGGTAAAAAAACATGAATAAGTTTAACTATTGGAGAAGAGGCTGAGCTTGGGATAACCCGCTACTCAAGCATGCAGACAACAATTCCATACCACAAGCCTAGTAATAATATGTTAATCATGTGAGTATCCCATTACTAACTGAGATACAAATCATCAGAAAGAAAACACATATGTGATAAATAATTGCAATTAAAATAATTCACTTAACTCTAATCATCCATCACATAATAACACAATGATTCATCTTCATCATTAAAGAAAAGAACTGTAAAATATTGCATCAAATAACTTAACAATAGATTTAATAGCTCTTACTCATTACAACATCCATCCATGAGACGAGATAGGAAATAATTATTCTCCACGTCCAATCATACATGCATTTGATGAAAACATAAACTTGTCTCTGGTCTAGAAGGACTTCTCAATTAAAGGTAGCTCCAAAATAATTATTAAAAAAACCAGAAATGAGAGTTTCTTGCAACAACCATCGAACCTTAACTAATCGGTCAATGCTCTTATTTATAACATAAAAATAACTAAAAATAACTAAAAATAACGACTAAAGTGTAGATAAGAAAAAAAAAATTCTCCACGTGGTTTTCTCTCCTAACAGTTTGTCTAAGAGTCATCTCAATATATCACTTTAAAAGGGTGACTCTTCTCGTACTCCGACCAGTTGATGAAAAACTCCTCACAAGTATGGGCATATGGGAATCTATTCTGTTCCATCGGGGCCATGTAAATCTCTCTGATCTCTACTGCATGTGCCCGATACTTGACCAGACTGGCACTTAACTGTTGCAGCATAGCCCGAGGTTTGATTGGTTGTTCCATAAAAATTTGCACCTGACCTGGCATTGTGTCCATCACCTTTGCCGGTATTTCGACCCATGATGAATCTTTCTTGGTGTGCAATTCGACTATGTCTCGCAAGTCGAAAAAGTCATCGAGTGTGCCAAACTCGGGGAGTCCGATATCTTTCATCACCTGATTGATCTTAATCTAGTGTTTCTCGCACTTGGCCCGTTTCTCTTGAATTTCTCCGTGTGGTTCCTGAGACATTTTTTCCCAATACTCGGCTGATTTCTTTATGCGATCAAGACTACTTTCGTTCAACACCCGAATGCCATTTTCTTCTTTATCTCAGCCCTTTGGACTACACCAATGTAGTTGAATCTCTCCATGGCTTGCTGCGCTTTTTTGTACCACCGCTCCATATCCTTGCATGTCGTGATATCCATGAGAGTATCTTCCTAGAGCTCGACTATCCCTTTAGTGAATAGGTGCCGCTCAAATGTGAACCTACTATAGGCCTCCTTGAATTCACTCCTTAGGTACACCGTGACATGTGTGGTGTCTAGATAGTACTTAGCCAAGTGGCACAAATGTTCTAGTTCTTTCAAGGTGGAAACCAACTCTTTTTCATCTCTTTTAGCTCTGTCTAGGGTGGCATATGTGATTTCCATCCCTGCACCGATGAGCTCAAATGTCTTAGAATGTTCTGTGTTGATCATATGTTCCTCTGTAGTGATGAGGATGGAGTGATCTAGAGTGATCCTCCTTTTCTTGGTGGTTCGCTGGACGATAGTCTTCCTTTTTCTGTCATAATCTATGATATGTATGTCGGCTACTTCATCCACAGGTTCAGGGATTTGCTGATCCCCCCAGGTGAGTGTATTTCCCATATTTCCGGTGGTATATACTTGTTTAAGATTAGGTTCTTGAACTTCCTTGTTGTTGTTGGATTACTGAGAGGGGGGGTGAATCAGTAATAGCGTAATTATAATCCTTTTTCTTCAAATGTTATATCAATGCAGAATTATTATCCAATAATGAGCAGTATGAAATAAACAATCACACACATACATAGTACACCAGTGTTTTACGTGGAAACCCAAATCAAGAGAAAACCACATAATGCTTTTTCTTAT
>CBVK0101167304.1:0-10053 GCA_900067695.1 Picea abies
TGGCCAGAAAACTGTTTTGAGCCATTTGGAAAAGATGGGTGGCCCCCGATATCCACCTGGATCACCAAGTCACCCTCAACATATAATCGAGGACCAATAGACTTATCATACTAAACCTTAACATGTTGTTTGTTCGCCTCAATAGCCGTAGAGGTGTCTCGACACTTCTCATCCAGACTCTCTAGGTATACAAGGCATCGCTCGAGATCAAAAGTGTCAGGTAGGAGCGCGACTGCCAACTTAAGAGAAGGGATTTCACATTCAATGGGTAATATCAAATCCACACTGTGTACTAATTGGAAAGAGGAAGATCCAGTGGCAGTCTTTACCGAGGTTTGGTATGCCCGGAGTGTAGGATATAGCATGATGTGCGAGTAAGTTTTACTCTGACTAACAATTTTTTGCAAAATGGTCTTGAGAGACTTGTTGATGGCCTCTACTTGCCCATTTTCATGGGGATAATAAGGAGAATAATGACCATGTTTAAACCCCATCTTAGCTGCTAGTTCTTCCATAATTTCATTCTGAAAGTGACTGCCATGGTCAGTGACAATCTCACTCAGGATACCAAACCGGATGATAATCTGATTGAATACGAAGAAGGTTGCAGTATTCCCATCATATTTAACTATAGGCATGGCCTCGACCCACTTAGTAAAGAAGTTGACGACCACAATAATGTGTTGATTCCCCCCAACCGAAGTTGGGTTTCAATCGACGAAGTCCACCCCCCACTTGGTGAAGGGACCGAAAGTAATGTTTGGACGAAGAGGGGTTGTATGCGAGTGAATTTTTCGACTGACCACCTAGAAGGGATGACACTTCTTAACTGCTTCAATACAATACTTAAAGATAGTAGGCCATGAATAATTGGCTCACAAATTTTTTGGGGCTGTCTCAATCCAGGATAGATGACCACCGCAAGCCCCACTTTGGAAATCATTTAGAATAGACTCAGCTTCTCCGTGAGTTAAACAACAATGCAAGATATCATCTATTCCTCGAGGATACAAAGTGTCACTGACGATCATATATTTCTTAGCTTGGTACCTTATACATCGTCGGTCATCTCATGAGAGATGTTGAGGGAATTTCAAAGTCTAAATATAGAGCACGATGTCTCCATACTAGGGGTCAGATGACGAGATAATAAAATTGTGTTTGTCTGCAAAATCAACATGAATAATGTCCTCATCTAATCATGGAAAATCAGAGATTAGCTCTGCAAAGACTAGGGATTTCTTGGATTTCGCGGAAGCGAAATCGAGATCAAACTCCTGTAAAATGAAAATCCATTTATTATATTTCCCCCCTATGATACATCAGGTAAGGACGTATTGAAATGGATTAACGTCAACCACCACCATAGTCTTACAAAGTAATATGTAATGACACAAACATTGGACTATGTGAATGACAACCAAATCTAGATTTTCAACATGAGTATAATTGAGCTTAAGACTGAGTAAAGTTCAAATAAGATAGTAAATGATGTGGTCATGGAGCTCATCATCCTCCTAAACTAGAACCATAGCAATCGTATCCTCGGATGCAACGATATAAATCAAGTAATTTATACTATAGTCGAGAGGCTTCAATAGAGGTGTCGACACCAAATATTTCTTCAAAGCATCAAAGGACTCCTAGCCTCGCTCATCCCAAACATAAGGGGTGTCCTTCTTCAAAAGACACATGAAACCTTTAGTGATAGTGGCATGTTTCACTATAAACATACAAAGAAAGTTAGATTTCCCATGTAGACCCTGAAGTTGTCTAATCGTGTGCGGGGGAGGAAACTGAAGTATTGCCTCAACCTTAAGCGGATCTACCATGATCCCAGTCTCAGAAACTAAAAAACCTAAAAGATGACCAGACTTGATGCAAAAGATGCATTTGTGAGGGTTCAACCGAATTCTATAATAATGACATCTTTCAAAAACAAGATGAAGGTGGATAACGTGATCCGCTCTCTTATGAGAGTGAGTAGCAATATCATCAAGGTAAGCTTCAACTAAGTGCTTAAGATCATGAAAAGAAAAATTCATGGCCCACTGAAAGGTTGCTCCGACGTTTTTAAGGCCAAAAGGAATCTTCTGGTATGCAAAGGTACCCCAAGGACAAATAAATTTCGTCTTGTGTTAATCCTCGGGTTTGATTTGAATTGGATTATATCCTAAAAATCCCTCCATAAAAGAAAATACTTTTCTTCCCGCACACTCGTCGAGAATATTATCGATGAAAGTTGTGGGGAAGTTGTCTTTCGGACAGACATTGTTTAGGTCATGGAAATCCATACATACATGGATGGTTCATTGCTTCTTATCTACACGAATGGGGTTGGATACCCATTCAGTTAAGGGAACCGGGTAGATAAATCCAACATTAAGTAGTTTCTCCAACTCTACCTTAATAGCAAGGGCCTTTTGAGGATTTACATCTCTAAGACGTTGTTGAATAGATTTAACATCTGGATAATTTCTAATCTCATGTTCGACAATACGAGGGTCGATCCCTGACATCTCTTCATAGGAACAAGAGAATACATCTCATAATTCCTTTAAGAGTTTGGTGTAGATCAAGATTTCTTCTGGCGAACAATCCACATCGATATTTACATTTTCAACCTTGCCAGGGGTATGAGAGATGTCGATCTGGATGGCAGGAGAAATACTATCCATGTTTCCTTCAGCATAAATGTTGTGCGTATCAAGTGGAACTATGGCGTGACCGACTATCTCACTCAAAGTAAATCGAAAGTTGTCTTGTTTTATTCTTTCAAGCTTTGGGAGAAAATAGAAGCGGTGATGCATATCATCCCAAGGTTTGTCGGAGCCATTCATGTCTTTGATGATGGCTTCATCCAAAGGCAAAGTCCCATCAAGGAAATAATGTGAACAATATAATGAGGTGGCCCACATGGGCCTAAACATGAGATCGTCCTCATCCGTCGATGAGGGAACAGGATCGAGATCGGTGGAAGAGTCGAGAATAACTTGATATGCAATCTTTGCTGTCGATAGTGGCATGGCCATCCCAGCATGCAACTGTCCTTCACAAGACAAAGTTGGTGAAGGTAGGGTCCATGGATCATCAAAATAAGACGTGCAGAAAGGAATGGACCTCCCATTCGAGATGGGCCTATTGGACATGGCATAAACTTGATGGTTCGGTGCTGAGAAGTCAAAAGTACCCATAAGGGAAGAATACATTCTGACACCGATATTCTCAGTTTCTAGTTGAGAATTGTCGATCATGGGGATCGAGTGTCTGAGAGATGCATTAGGAATAGAGTAGGCAAAGGATAACTAATCGATCATCATGATATTTCCTTCATGAGGAAAACAAAGGATAGGGAAAATGGACGACGCGACAATGATCATAGCATAAGTCCAATTGCAACCTAGTAACAGGTTATAATCAAGAGGTGCATCAACTACCTCTACTTCCACCTCTACCGTCTTCCCACCTAACTGGACCGAAAAGGTAGGGAGAATACCGTAAGGGCAGAAGGAATGGTTGTCAAAAGTAGTCAACATGTTCGATGACTTGGAAAGGGCCAGAGAACCAAGAGATTTCTAACAGGATAGGGACATCACACATGTAGCAATGCCTTCATAAAAAACCACACATTTGATGGTATACTTGGAATAATCCACGTGGATTTGGAAATCCACATGGCAAGGCAGGCGAGGCTTAGCATCTATGACATCAAAATTGATAGCCTTTGAGCCACTGGTTTCTAGATCTCCTAGAGAAGAGAGTAAGGCATTCCTCTATGAAGGACACATCTGGAGTACCTCCAAAGTTGACATCGCACAAGGGGTTTGGCCTAGGTCCTCAACAATAGAGTAGTTCTAGGCGGCTCTAGAATTTGGATTATGGGTAGAGCGCTTAAGTACTCCTTTCGGAATATGAGGTGGTGGATATGGTTTCTCAATCTGTAAAGTCATCTCTGGAGGAGGATGATATTCTAGACCAGAACTAGTTTTCTTAGAACTATAGTCTTGAGATCAAGTGGCTACATCTATTTTTGCATCGACCATATTGATACATGAAAGGTCGCCATCTTGCGACTTCTAGTTTTGACCTCCACTAGCCTCATTTCCAGTGTTTGAGGAGCTTGAGGATAAGTGTTGATTATGTGAGAATGGATTTGTCAGCATGACAAGTGATTGAGCTAAAAGCCTCGCAACTTCTGCAAGTTTGGGACACAAATGGGTAAGGTGATCATCTGTGCAAAGCTTACAGGGAAACTTCACCTTACATTTTTCTCATTTTCCCTCTCCAACATTAATACCTATCTTCTCATTAATGGCCTTGGTTTTAATACCATTTTTCCCACCCTTATGGTTATTACGTCCTTTATTCTTATTCCTTCCTGGTTGCTGGCTACCATTAGGGTTGGTTGATGATTGCACTGAGTGTACATCCGTGAATTGAGTGGGATTGGAAAACAGAAAACACAGATGAGGCTGGTCCTCCTGTAGACTGGCTTAAAGACAACTCTTTCAACTGGTTTGTCACCGAGTCTATGGAATTTACATTAGTGGAAGCTACTATTCCATTGGCATGAGGTCTGGGCTTTTTCCTAGGGTCATAATTAGACCGTGGTGTGTCAGGAAGGAGGTGGTATAACATCCTAGACTCAACAGATATCAAATCTAACTGTTGGGACCTAAATATAGATTCTTTCTCAATGGCAACCCTGGAAGTAGCAATGTCTTTCGAGATAGGAGCATGCAAAGACTTAAGAAACCATTCTAAAATAAAGGTCGAGGTATAGGAGTCTTAATCAACCTCTTCCGTCTATGCCACTCCTGGATATGGTCCGAGATATGAGTGGCGGTATCCTGGTGTAAAGTAGAAAACAATTCTAAACCAACATCATAACAAATGGGCAACATGAAGTGGTTAAGAAAATCCATCACCAACTGACTAAAAGTCCCATATGTCCCCCTTGGTAGCTCAATATACCATTTTTCAACAGCTCCAATAAGGGTGTGTTGAAATAATCTCAAATGAATAGAATCATCATTAAGAGATTTTGATGATCACCAAATGTGAAAGGTAGTGATGTGATGACCAAGATCCTCTCCATTATTACCCTCAAACTTTGGGATGTCTGAAGGAATTTTGGTGGGGACCGAGGGCCATGTAGGATTGTGACTCATAGGGTCATTCATTAACTTAGCCAAATCTGGTAGATTAAGCATGGTTAGAAAAGGGAGATGGGGTTGTGACATCTGGCCCTAACCTCCCGGGAAAGATTGCACTTGTGGATTCCGAGGCCATCTAGGGTTCTGGTAAACACCATGTTCCTATTTGACGATATAAGGCCCTCCTTCGGACTGATTCATATAAGTTTGATTGGGCATCATTCCAGCTGGAATATTCTATTGAGGGTTATAGAAACTACCCCCAACTGGATTAGATCCAGGTTGGGGGTTTCCCAAAGTGTGAAACTGACCTCCCCCAGGTTTGAAACTGGAGGATAGAGGAAGATTCATCATGCCAAATGTATTGGTCGGAATCTGCATCAAGGAGTTAGGATTGTAGGACATAACATGAGCTGAAGCTTGTCCGCCAGGTTGACTATTCCACCCAGAAGTAGGAGGATTGGACCCAGGGTTAAAAACAGGGATACCTCCCATATTAGGAGTCATTTGAGGGATTTGATATCCACCAAATGAAAAAGGAGTGTAAGGAGGTGTACTTCTCCCAATTCCAATGCTAGCATTAGGGCCAAAAACTAAAATGGAGTTCAAAAACTACGAGATGAAGTTAGGAATACCATAAGAAAATGAACTAGAGGCCATAGGGATGGATTGGACATTGTAGCCTGGTGAGTGGCCAAGATACCAGGGGTTTGAGGCAGTAGCTTGAGCATTAAATATAGGTTGAGCCATAGAAATGATAGGTGCCTCCGACGCTATGACCATAGAGGTTGCAGGAGTCGAAGGTGTGCCATTAACTATAATGGGTATGGGAGTCAAAGGGCTCCCAAAATTCTGAAGACTAGGTTCAATACTCATCCTTGTAGAAGCACAAGTCTGAATGGTGGATGTGTGTATACCACATATAATGACTCTATTCCTTTTAGAAGGTAAGGACACGAAATCTGGTGGTAACTTTAACAAGCGACGGGACTGACGGGGTGGCTTGTCCGACTCCACGATGACTTAAGACTCTAAAGATAAAAATATATCCTAAGGCCAACTAGTAAGAAAAGATCACACAAAAAATCAAATGGCCAATATGCATGCAAACGAGATAAAGAGGTTGAGTGGACTCCCTCCCTAAAGAAGGTATGTCTCATCTAAGAGGGACATGAGACTCCCCGCTAAAGATCAGAGGTAACAAAATCAATTATAGGGGCCCTCGTGGGCTTAACAACCAATCGATAAGATCCCCCCAGAGAGGTAATCCTCCATAAAGGCTATGTGTTGTCTAACCCCTATTTGACCCAGGGTACTAGAAGAATGAACCCTGCAAGTAACCTATGAGATACCTAAGTCAAGCAACTAATAAACCACTATATAACCGATGCATAGGCGAGCAGTCGTAAGTCCGGATCACCATATGGGTAGGGTAGAAAAGTGTGAAACCTTGAAAGCACCACCTCTCACAGAGTTATGGGCACTAGCAAGATCCCCAAATATGAATAAATCCAAAGAAATATCTCTGACTATAGGCAAGTATCTGGGGGAGATCCCTTCAACTAACTTCGTGTGACCTCGTGATTAACTCTGGTGTGAGCGGAGCCTCCCGATCTTACCAATTATACAATGGACTTCTCAACTCCCTTTCTCAAACACATATGTTGATTTAATTGCCTTGGATAAGTTTACTCACAAAATCCTATTCCAAGGCACTAAATCCTAGGCTAGTTTGTGCACCCTAGAAAATAAAATCGTTACTAATAAATTTTTAAATTATAGCGTTGATTTTATGGCCGTGATTACTCAAAAAGTTCTGGTGATGGAACTCATGGTGTTATGACTCTGCAAGAAATTAAATATGAAAATAATGCAAAGTCTAACTTTAACTTTTAATGTATGATATGCTCCTAAAAGCAATGCAATTTTCAAATTCAACTCTGCGATTCAGACCTAAAAATTCAATCTTTCACTGTATGCACTAAGCTAATGATAAAAACTCAAAATACAAAATATGCCAAGCAATGCAAAATGCCTATTTTTTTTTTGTATTTTCAATATATTGAAACTGAAAATGCATGGAATGAAAAGTAACTTGATATATAGCCCTACTTTGTATAAAAGAGAGATAACTCAAGTAAGATATCAAGCAATGAAACACCCAACCCAATGTACAAGGACAATAAAAATGAAAAGATGAAGAGAAAAACTTCGTCCAAAAATTGAACCAAAAGAGGGTTTCCTGTCATCCCACAGTTACTCAACAAGCACTACAGAGACCTAAGAAGGCTCAACAAGCATCAAATCCCACCCAGAAAACACCACACCAAGCAAATAGGAAAGGAGAAAAGGTGTACGTGACTGTTTGAGAAAACAGAGCGTATATACGCAGCTTGCAGTTAGAAAACCTACATGTATATGCATCTGTCAAGAAAAAGGGCACGTATATGCTTTGAAACAAGGCCAGGCAAGGGAGAAAGGCTGAAAACTCAGATCCATAGTGAACAGGAGCTGTCAAGCAATGATACGACAAGAACCACAATAGAAACAAGAGAAATATAAGGATAAAAGTACATCAAACCCTAAGAAAGAAGATGAATCCCTAGAATGGTCGCGAATTTTGTTATGAGGAAAATATCTCTATTGCTAGGGTGAACCACAATAGACATGTATGACTATATAAATCGACTCAATTCCAACATATTCTATATAAACTAATGTGCAAGGGAAGTAAGAAAGAGGCTTACCTCATCCAAACATTTGATGATGTCCACTGTTGAGCACTTTGACCCAAAGCTTTGTACCTGCAACAAGTTCTCAATAAACAAGCAAAGAAAGCATATAGTGATGATATAATAGGTTATCACAATAGATAACATAATCCATCAATATACAAAACAAACATTCCCATGGATCATAATACATATATTTGCAAGATATCAGTTGGACCGGAAATGATTATTTCTATTAATAAATGATCAACATAAGTGAAACATTACATACTTCTGTGTCGGCATGGTTCAGAACCAAGAAACCGAGTTCCTTCCAACTGGGCCTCCATCACTTTAATCCTCCACCAAAGAAAATCTCATATAAGGGAGACAAAGAGGTTCTCCATCAATAAGGGAAGAGCTTGGGGGTTGAACATTGTGTTCATACTTAAAGGACAAAGGGATGCAGACTCAATAATGAAGTAATAATTTCTCCAGAGTAACTTTGCTCTCAAAGTTGAATTCTCTCTTCTTTTCCATAGCTCGAAATTGGCTTCTTTATATCCTTCAAAATGCAACTGAAGGGCCGATTCAGAATGTTTCTAATGAATGGAAGGTCAAGGATTGAAGATCTCATGTCATGACATGGAAACCCAACATTTAATTTTCATTTTATGGCACAAATCCCAATGTACACGGATTGTAGTGTAGAAACCAGCATATACTCTTGCTATATATCTTTCAAGGTGCATACAAGTGGAAAAATATTTTTTTTTGTCTCTGGATTTATCAATCAAGGAAAGTAATTCTGCACGGGGGAATGGAATAAGGCCCTCTCTGCAATATTGCATAGGGTGAGGCAAGTCTTTCTATAACAAGGTGAACAAGACTGTTATGGGCATCAGGCCTTCCAATAGCTTTGAGAAGAAAAACCCAAACTTAAGAGCATTCTTGAGCTCAAGTTCAAACACTGGAATATGTCCAAACAACACAATTACAACCACAAAATGATCAAACCTCCATCATACTACAAATGCAACAAATCAACCGGATCTTCCATGCCCGAGCCATCAAATGTGAGAGAGAACAGAAACACCGGGAACTGAGTAAAATTAACCATGATACTTCTATAATCAAACCTCCATTAGAACAGTATAACGATCCTCGATTGGATCATCCATGCCCAAGTGTTTTAAGAAAATTTTACAGACAAAATGAAAAGAAATAGGAAGATGAGTTCTATTAACATGAAAGTCTCAAATCAATTACATAACCAGAGAAAAACTCTGGCATCACAAGCATTACAAAACTAGGAGCTCTGCTCAACCAGTTGACAACCTCTACAAAAATATCAAAATGACCCCTATATACTCAGAATAATTCACCACTAACAGTAGAGGCATGCTCGAGTATTTGCATGCAAAGATTTACATCTGCATGTTCTCTGGCAGACTGTGCATGCAATATTCTGCCATACACGAGATTCTTTCAAATGCAAGATTCTATCAGATGCAAGCTTATGTCAGACACAATCATGCTTCAATAAGAACCTGCAGAATAATCGACTTGCTAATAGTTCGGCCTGAATTTCCATTTAAGTGGTGAGACGAGGTTTCACCAACCACCCTCATCTTCATTAACTATCTTCATCATGATCATGATGAATCCCAAGTCAACTCTGCGCCTGGAAGATGTGTTGGATGCACTTTGAACACTGCCATCTATATCTGTGTTGGATGCTTGTAGGAAATATTGACAGGTGGACGTGGAGTGAGGAGATGGCGAGAAGTGAGGTGCCTAGAAAGAATCGACAGTTTGCAACAAATGATCGACGGTCATGTGGATGGACGTGGTGATAGAGCAATGACTGGGATTGCATTGGCACCAAAACTTTGAAAGTTGAGGCATAAAGGTGTGGGGGTGATGTGGCAAGGGGAGAGGACGTGGAGGCAGGGAGAAGTGGTAGGTTGGGGGTGACAGGGAAGAAATGACAAATAATGGTGGAGTTCATATGGGGCATGAGTGGGGACACATGTCAGGAGGTGAGAGGGGGAGAAAAATCAGCAGGGAAGTGACAGGAATGTGATCGAGTGAGTGGAGGACAGGTGTTGGTAGGAGTGAAGGCGGTATTGGGTGATGGTAAGAGGCTTATATTGGAGGGGGGGTAGCGTTAAGAAGTTTAGTGT
>CBVK0101167305.1:0-17982 GCA_900067695.1 Picea abies
TCTGTGGAGGGCCCGCTCCAGAAAACCACCTGCTTGGACCCCCCCTCATTAAAGGCAGAAGGTGGGGGGGGAGTGTCACGATATGGAACACAGACTGTAGATCTGAGTGTGCCAAGATAGAATACTCAGATCTGTGCTCTCTTTATCATGACATGCCAATCCATCAGGCCATCAACAGACTTAGGATAAAATGTATTTTGTGGGTTTTTTTAAGCCCCCTTTTCTCGTATTTTCAACCAAGGGTCAATTCCTAAGGGAAAACACCCTTTTAAAAATATATGTGTTAATAGTATGGAAGGTATTGGTGAACATTGGAATGGCTTGGCCCCTCTCTTGCTGCAGTGAGGTCCATCTCATATACTGGTCCTCATAGTTGCCAACAAGGTCATAATGTTCCTTTACAACGTCCACAAAAAAATCCCAAGTGGGATCGACCCCATATATTCTAGACTCTTATGTGGAAAGTTTCTCCCAATAAGTTTCCCACCAATGTATGACATGGGGGATACCTTTAAGGAGTGCGAAGGTGATCTTTTCCCTATTGAAAAAATGGTGAACAGATAAATAACCTTCTAGCAGATTTAACCATTTGTCTAGGGCATCCGCATCTATATGACCTTTAAATAAAGGAATATCAAAATTAACCTATACCTTGAAAGGAGAGGTGCTTCAAAATTTGTTGTTTGATGAATACGCGTTTGTTTCTATCGACAGGAATTGAAGGATGTGGGAAAAATTATCCATCATTTCGTCCCTCTGTCATGTGAGAACTTGCTCAAGCAACAAATTGATAGAATCGTCTACTTCATTGTTTTTATTTTCTTCCACCATGTAGGATTTATTGAGAATGCAAGAGCGATTGTCTTAAAGAGATACAAGCTTGAGACCCAACTTCCTATACTCAAACCTCGTCGGGGACATGCACTGAAAAAAAATGATCAAGAGCAGCCTGCTCTGATACCACTGATCTGGATTATTTTCGACACGAAATGAGAGCGAATATATAATAAATAAATGTACAGATATATCACGGATATCCAATAATATAACATAAATGTATCATATATGCAACCATAAACACAGAGATACAATAATACACAATTTTCTATTAATGAGAGAAAATGTACAAAGACTATAAAAATACAGAGTGAAAGACTCGCTAGAATGGTGGCAGCTTATCTCTGAGAAGAGATGTGACAACTACTCGGATTCACAAGAAGATGATTTTACAATGAGGCTCCTAAGGCCTTTTTATGATAAATAAAATAAAAAACCCTAACTCTGGAATATGAAAAGCCAACAGTTTTGTGGACCCCATTTTGGGTAGTTTGGTGTATCAATTTCCCAGGGGTGTAACTTTGGCATACAATCTCCGTTTGGGGCGCACAATATATCATTGAAAAGGTATCGTCGAGGAGATTCATTTTGGGGGCTCAATTAGAGCCTTTGGCTATTGTTGAGAATCTCTATCTCGAAAAACCTTCATTTAGGCCCTCAAAATGGCCTCGGAAGTTAAAAAATGCTAAAAATAGTAAATTGAAAAAATTGCCAGAAAACTATTTTGAGCGAGTTGGAAAAGGTGGGTGGCCACCGATATCCACCTAGATCTATCCTACCTCCTTAGGAAGAAATGTCATCCATTGCATTGAGTGCTCAGGGGAGAGGTAAAAGCATTTTCTAAATCTGCATCTTGATGAGCTACTTGCCTTGTTGGAGAAGTTTCGCTGCTTAGATTGTTGAAGGTTGTCACGAACCTGTGGCTGGAAGGGTTGAACATTTTTAACCAGTATGGCTACATGAGATTCCTGTGTGCAGAAGGAATTTTTTTCCTTTGTTGCAATCTTGTCAACCTGCTTCTATTGGATAGAAGGTGCTTGGTCCGAGATTGTAGTGGTTGCAGTATCTTTTGTTCACCTTTAAAATAGATTGTGAAGAAGCTAAATTTTGTAGTATGAGATACTACCTTGTGACATTGTTTAGGTGGGATAATAGTTGGAACTACCTATGGTATTCAATTGAGCTGACCCCCCAAAGTAACAATGAGACTATGGGGTTGAGACTCATAAATAGCATGGCACTTCCACATATATGGCCATCCCAAGAGAACATCACAGACATCCAGTGGAGAAACATCACATAATACCTCATCCTTGAAGGGTTGGATGCCGTATGACAATTAAAACTGCAGGCTGACACAAAGATCTTGTCCCTAGTGAAGCCACCCGATGTTGTATGGATGCAGGTGTGGTGTTTTCGATAATCCCAAATGTTTGAAAACCTCTGCTGAGATGAGGTTCTTTTGGATTCCTCTATCAACAATAAAATGCAGTGGGGTCCCCTTCACCCACATCTGTGAATGAAAAAAGCGCTCCCCCTCTTCTAGATCTGTTGGTTCTTCTGGTTGAATTGTTGCGATCGTGAAAATAGTAGTGGGGTCTGCGTCAATGATTTGTCTTATGTCAGTATTCTCTTAACCAGATTCAAAATCAGGGTTTGAATCCTTGTCATTGATTTTAGACACCAATGACTATTTTGAGTGACATTCATCAGTGTTGTGCCAGGGGATTTTGTGGAAATCACACCATTTTCCAGTGTCCTTCTTCGTCTTCCCGTGACCCTTCTTTTCCTGTGGCTTGGACTGGTTTTTGGGAGACTGTTTGTTAGGGTCTTGTTTATCATACTTTGGTTGTTGTGGATTTGCAAACCCAAACTTCCATTTTTTCTAGTGCTTAAATTTCTTCTCGATTTTAACAACATATCGATAAGCAACACCAAGTGATGAGATGTCTAGAAAATCCATGTCAATTTAGATGTATCTGTGTAGAGCTCCATGGTATTTTAGAACCAAATGTCATTCAAATTCTTTGATACCTAGATTTGTGCACAAGGTATGGAAGGTATTGGTGAACTATGGAACTGATTGGCCCCTCTCTTGCCGTAGTGAGGTCCATCTCATATATTGGTCGTCATAGTTTCCAACAGGGTAATACTATTCCTTTACCGCGTCCACAAAAAAATCCCAAGTGGGATCGACCCCATATATTCCAGAATATTCTATGGAAATTTTCTCCTAATAAGTTTCCCACCAATGTTTGACATGGGGGAGAGATTTAAGGAGTAAAAATGTGATCTTTTCCCTATCGGAAAAATGGTGAACAAAGAAGTAACCTTCTAGAATATTTAACCATTTGTCTATGGAATCTGCATCTATCTGACCTTCAAATACGAGAATATAAAAATTAACCTATACCATGAAATAAGAGGTTCTTTCAAAGTGGATGTTTGATGAAAATGCGCCTGTTGCTATTGGTAGGCATTGAAGGATGTGGGAAAAATTCTCCATCATTTCATCCCTCTGTCGCATGAGAGCTTGCTCAAGCAACAAATTGATAGAATCGTCTGCTCCATCGTTTTTCTTTTCTTCCACCATGGAGGGTTTATTGGGCATGCGAGAATGATTTTATTCAATAGAGACAAGCTTGAGACCCAACTTTCTATACTTGAACCTCATCGAGGACATGAATTGCAAAAAAAATGATCAAGAGCAACCTGCTCTGATACCACTGATCCATATTATTTTCGGCACAAAATGAGAGCGAAGATATAATAAAGAAATCTAAATATATATCGTGGATATCCAATAATATAACAGAAATGTATCAGATATGAAACCATAAACAGAGAGATACAATAATACACAATTTTCTATTAATGAGAGAAAATGTACAAAGACTGTAAAAATACAGAGTGAAAGACTCTAGAATGGTGTCAGCTTATCTCTAAGAAGAGATGCGACGGCTACTCACATTCGCAATAATATGATTTTACAATGAGGCTCCAAATTCCTTTTTATCATAAAGAAAATTCAAAACCCTAACCCCAGAAGATGAAAATCCAACAGTTTTGTGGACCCCATTTTGGGTAGTTTGGTGTATCAACTTCTTGGGGGTGTAACTTTGGCATACGATCTCTGTTTGGGGTGCACAACAGCTCTTTGAAAATATATGATTGAGGAGATTCATTTTGGGGGCTCAATTATTGCCTACGTCTATAATTGATAAGATCTATCCCTAAAAACCTTCATTTAGGCCCTCAAAATGCCCCCAAAAGTTAAAAACTGCTAAAAATAGTAAATTTCCAAAATTGCCAGAAACTTGTTTTGAGCGAGTTGGAAAAGGTGGGTGGCCATTGATATCCACCTGGATCACACACCTAATAGGGGGTAATAATGATCCTCCCATACCTAAACATGGAAAATTGTATAACTTTGTGAGCTAGTGTGAAGTTTGAAGAGGATACTTGATGAGATCTTTTTAATGGATTTTGCATTGACATGACTCACTTTATATTTTGTGTTTGAATTGTGTACCTTCCATCCTATATTCATAGTTCATTATCATACATAATCCCCTCTTGGGATGATGGATTACACATAGCCACATTCTTGATTGACACTTGGAATCTTTGGAGGACATTGAGGGGATACTGGCACACTTTCATGGAGATAGTCCCCACCACTTGAGAGAGGCCATTCCACACTTCTTGGAGGACATTGATCCTTTTGATTACTCCCTTGATGAGACACCCTATCACACATGGGGTATAATGTGACTTATTTTTTTGATGGGATGTTCCACTTTGATGATGATTTGACACCTCTTGATGGGACGTTGCACCTTTTAAGGAGATGTTAGGCTTCTTGATGATGATATGGCACCTTTTGATGAGACATAATACCTTTTGGGGAGATGACACACCACTTGGAGATGAAATTTTGTACCCCTTCATGGAAACGTTTCACTTTTGGAGCCCATACTCCTCATCTTTGAGTGAGTCATCCACTTCTTCATGCCACATGTGTGAGCTTGAGAGCACATTTATGTGGGATGATTTGATGTTTAAGATACTTTACTTCATATTAGAGGTATTGTTGCAGATTTTAGTGACCTATGCACTCATGTATCATGTATATTTTATGTTTTGTTGTCTTATCTCTAGGGTTTGTGAGAGATAAATTCATTATTCATGTTTTTAGGGATTCTATTGTGTGAAGAGGGTGCTAGATACCTCATGTAAATAATATAATAACTTTTCACTAGTAAATCATTGCTACTTGTGGATATTCATCACTACTTGTATACTAATACATTCTCTTTTATGAAAAATGTTATGGATGGCTAGTTAGAGTTTGTTTTTAAAGAGATTTTCTTTTGGATGATTTGCTTTCATGGATGTTCATTGGTAGGGTTTTACTGGATGAAATATTTCTTGAGTAAGTGATCTCTTGTTATGTTATGGTTCTATTTATGAATGTATGTAAGTGTATTTTTTCTTCTCTAGTGTTGGTTGAACATTCTCTTGGATATTTCTTGAACAAGCCCTTCTTATTAAAGCTATTGGAATGTTACTAGTGAAGAACCTTCCCTTGAAATGTCTTTGAAGATCTAGCAATATACTAGGAGGATATTCTAGGGTTAGTAGTGAACAACATCTAGATATCACCCTATATCCATTCACATATCTTCAAAGGAATCCTTAATTGACCCAATATGCCCAAAAATATAGTAGGTGCAAGTCAGTCTCCTAATAGTCAATCATTAAAATGTGAATTTTACTCTATTTTTACTGTTTTAGGGTAGAACTAAGGTTTTATAATATCAATTATTCATTTTTTGCCACAAAAAATAAGATGCTTTGACTTTTATGCATGTTATTGACGTAATACAAAATTTTAAACCCTAGTTTGCATTATTGATTTATTATTACAACAATCTAGGGCTAGATATTTAGGGTTTTAGGGATATCATATGCCTCTTAAAAATTTTATTTTGTTGATGAATAAAACCCTAATCTAATTCATGGTTTATCCTTGTTGTTTCATTGGTATATTACTTGTTAAAGGGATGATTTTATTACTATTGTAATAACTTGTATTTATGTTGTAAATTGATATTTTTCCTTCAAGTTTTACAATAACCTTTATCTTTTTCTTCTTTTGTAGTGTTTGGGGATCCTCTCAACCCTTAATTTGACTTGGAAAACCTCCTAGATCAACCTATATCACCATCTTTTCAAAGTTGGAAATTTCTTTTACTCACCACCTTATCCTTACCTTTTTTACATTATTCTATTGGTGGTAGATTAAGTAGCTACCTGACAGGCCCTGGACTTGATTGTTTCCTGCCTGGGGATTCTTGGAGGCTACTAGGGAAGTCTCCCTTGTATTGGATTCACTCCTTCAATAAAGAGATGGAATTTGTTTCTTAGGTGACAGTGGTGACATCTTCCGATGTTCCACTAGTCTTGGTGCCTTGTGAAGGCTTTGTACTAAGGTGCTAGATTATGTGGTTACAAGAAATATTGTGGATAATTTTTTTTTGATAAAATAAATGGATATGATGATGATCCTTCCATATAAGGGAAGGCCTCTTTGGATTAAGGAGGGGTTGTGTACTTGGCATATAAAAGTACACATTTAGATCATGATGTGTGGCTGATGGGTGTTATATATGCACTAAAAACACACTAAAAACCCTCAATTAAATTGTCAACTCGGAGTAAGTAAACTTAGAGTTGTAGAAAAATATATGCCAAGGTAGAAGGGATGATAGTAGTATAGTCTAACTAAGGAAGTGGATATCTAAAGGATAATCTATTCAAGCAAATTTATATAATGAGAAAACCCTACTTAGCAACTTTAACTAGGTAACCTAAGTACTTTTGGACCAAGGATCGATGCATAGTTCTAGGAAAGAAAATGAAAACCCTACTTGAAGCAAAAATAGTTCAATTATAACAATAAGCAAAAGCAACAATTGAAGCATAAAAATAAACAAATAGCAAAAACAAACTACTTTAGCTAGCCTACCTAAATTCAATAAACAACTATCCCGTGAAAGCAAGTAAATAAACAAGCAACCATACTATCAAAGAAATAATAGACAAGTAAGAAATTAACCTATTAAAGCAAGTAAACAACTAACTAACCTAAGATAACTTCTACAACAAGTTAAACTAATAAAACTACCCAATAAGCAACCAAGAGACAAATGAACTCTATTCTTAATTCAACTATTTCTAATCTACAAAAGGAAATCTACTTAATTGAAAGAAATAAGAACTAACAACTAACCTTTAATCTATGGTAAGAAAACCGCTCTTTAATCTACCAAAGCAAAAGACTATCTATTCTACAACAACAAGAAAACTATCTTCTGATCTACAAAAGCAAGAAAGTATCTTTTAACCTATGAAAGCTCAAATATAGTGTTGATGGTTGTGTGAATGTCTCCGGTGTCTTATAATATCATGATGGCACTTGACAATGAAAGATAATTCAAGAGGTATAATCTCGATATTGATTTCAATAGCAAAGTGAAAGGTGTGAATTAAGTAATCTAGTGAGAACTAGCCATTACATAAACAACGTCAATTACCCTGCATATCCATGTGATTATGTAATCATGCATTAATAATCAACAATATAACGAGATTATAAAATTTGATTGCACTCTATACTATGTAAGAAAACTCATAACTAAATTAAATCATTAACTAAAAATTGGAATTGCAACCTAAATCTAGGAAAGAAATTGCATAAAGTAAAATTAAGCTAGACCTATTTCAACAATTCAAATTGCAAAAAGGAAAATGCTTGTAAACAAAAATTTAAACATGATTCTAGCATATAACAAGTAAACTAATGAGTAAATGAATTAACAACTAGTTAAGCAAAATCTAAATAAAAATTAAATAGGCAATCTACAAATGAAAACTAGAACTAATACTATCCATCTATCGAAGCCTTGTTAAAGAAAACATGAACTAAAATTTTGTTCTAAACTTTGTTTCAAACTCTATTTTGAACTTGATTTTAAAAACATAAATAACTTATAATCTAATATTTAATCACACACGGGTTAGTGTATTAGTTTGAAAACTCATTCCTATTAACTACAAAATCAATGCATATTGACAAAAGACTTCATACTATCTTCCAAAAGAGAACTAAATAGTTAAACTATAACATCAATTATATAACAAAGAAACAAAATAGCAATTCATGTACAAGAAATAAAATAAAAGAAATTTAAGCTATGGAATTCATAAATAAACTCATAGAAAAGTTACCAGACTAATGGTGCCCCCCCTGCAAGTCGTGGTCACTTCTCAAATGCACACCACGAACTCAACAAAGTGATTTCACCATTAAAACTAAAAAAAACAGTCTTATATAATTCTGGCAAATGAAAATGGCAAAACAGAGGAAAATCGTTTTTGTCTCTAACACACTACTTCTTCTATTGCTTTACTATTGTATGACCACCACGATGGTATTTATAGGCTTTACAGGCTAAAAGGTTGACCATTGGAGGGTCAAACCTCTTCTAAAAGTAGTAAATTACATTAATGGTGCCCTAACTACCAAAATGGAGCGAGCCAATAATCACCCTGCTTAACAACCCAAACCGAGTAACTATCAAGAATTCAATAGTTGGAGGGAGCAAGCATGAGCAAAACCCATGTTCCTGATTCGCCCACCACTGGCTGCCAATACCATAAATGCCAAATCGCCCATTGTTTTTTGTGCAGGATGGAGTGTTAGACCGGGTACCGGATTGAGTATCGGATGGAGTGCCAGACTGAGTGATGGAAGCAAAAACATGCTGCGATTTTTCCCTGTAACACCAAAAAATGTGAATTAGATTCATCGAAACATAAAAACACACTGAATTACATTCAATATCATCATAAAACATGAATTATGCATACCTGGTGTGGATCATAGCGTTTTGGCACAAAATCACTTCAAAAACTTCTCCAAAACATGAAAATGCATATATACATTCGGCAAAAGTATCCAATAAACGTCATAAAATTGATCATTTCTCGGGCCCAACATTACCCCCACACTTACGATTTTTTAGGTCCCACTGCAAACAATAATAAATTACCCCTTGTGACTAAGCTTGTTGAGGAGGATCAACTATGGAAGCTTCTCCTTCTTGCTATGAAGACTTTGCCTTATGCCTCTTGTGTTGCTTTAGTTGTGCTCTGAGGCTGCGGTTGGATTTGGTCATCTCATCAACCAATCGTTGAAGGGAGTTTACCTTTTCTTGAAGGACTACATTATCATGATGAAGGTGTGTGTCTATTGTCTTCTTCTCTTCCAACTGTTGGAGCAAATGAGAATCCTCTTTTTGTAGCTTCTCAATGGCTAGGGCAGAATCAATGATCTTGGAAGAAGGGTTAGATCATTTGAGAGATTTGGACAATCTATCATTCTTAGGATCTAGAGTAGGCATGGGTGAAGTAGGAGTAATAGGGGATTGATAAGAAGAGGTAGGTTATGATTTTTTCTTTCTTTGTGGCTCTAATCCATCCGCATAAACTTCCCTAAGTCTCTTGTGAGGGCTCTCAAGATTGGACACTTGGATAGGATCTGAAGTAGGCAGGGGTTTTGCATAAGGTTTTGTTCTTGTGCTCCAAGTACTCTTTCGAAAGGGTCCTTTACCAAATCAATTGGCTCCCCTCCTATTTGTGGGAACTATGGGAAAGTCATGTTGAATCACTTCTTGGAGCTTTTTAGGTGTGGGATCAAGAGAGATTGAAGGAATTGGGGAGTTAACAATAGGCTTATTTTGATCTTTACTCTTGGTATTTTTACCCGATGAGGAAGCATGGGGTTTCAACAAGATTCTTGTATTGTTCTGGTAAGTAAATGGTTTGTGCAAGAGGAATTGGAGTTCTTGGAGAGCGGGGATTGGATGGAGAGATAGTCCTTAGGCCAAGTGGATTTTTTTCGGTCTTAATTATCAAGTGAGGGTTTGCAGAGTGATAGATAAATTCATCCCAAGTTTTCCCTTGTTTCTCTAATTCGTCTAGAACAAGGAGTTTGATTAAGTCATAGGTGAAAGAGGCTATTGTGGGGATTAGTTACATTCTTCCTCACTTGAGAGGAAATTTTTTCCAAGCTCTTTAGAAAGTAGAATGGGAAATTCAAAGGTTTGTTGAATTGAAAATGAGCTAGCAATCTGAAATGAAAGGCTTTGAAAGTGGAATATCTACCTTCACATGTGATCAACCTCGTGATTATGATGAGAGGGTTGATCAATTCCTCCTTTATCCATTCCTTAGAATATCCTTTTTCTCTTGAAATGTTCTGGAATTCGGGCTTAAAAACCTTGTTATAACTTGAGCGCAACAACTGTTGTTTTTTGAACCATCTATCTCCCATTCTTGGAATCTTCGTGGCTGCAGCAACAGACTCTTCTGAAACCTAAAAGGAAAGAGACCCCACACGCACTGTCTTCCCATCAAAAACGAGGGAAAATTGCATGGAGATGCCATCATCGTGGCCCTGCAAGTTAGATAAAAATGGCCCCCAACCTGCCTGCAAAAACACCTCTCTGCATTGTGAAAATTCAAGAATGGAAAAAATATTTTCATAGGAAGAGGGTTCATACCTCTTGGGAATTGTGATGAGGTGAAGAGATGGATAGAGGTGAAATTCACCAAGAGAGGGTGCAATCAGGCCAAGGCATGGCACAAATTGAGCAGGAGCCGAACATGATTTGAACATGGGAAGAAATGGCAGAAGATGAGTGCGATTTCTTAACATAGGGAAAGGCAAATGCAAAGTGAATTGGGATAATAGGTTATCTAACCAGTATTTGAATGTGCCTATGGTGTAATTGGTTGCACACATGCATGCACGAGTTGCCATGTGTGGGGAATTTCGAATTTAAAGGCACATTTTGGGGGGAAAGCTTGATGATGCTCAGTTAGATCAATGTCCAAGTCTTTTGAATTGGAAATTTGATCATGAACATATCTAAAGCATCCTAAATCAATTGCTGCAACCAATTTAATTGGATGTCATTGATTCCTGGTTACCTAGAATTGTGGACAGTTATTGGTGTGTAAATTCATATGGCACTTCGTTCGGCACCTCATACGACATTTCAAATGACACCTCATATGACACTTCTGTTTTAAAACAATTTTCTTTTACCTCCTATAGTGGATAGTCTACAATATAGACATGTTTTTGACAATCATAATGGTTAAGAGAAGAGGCAGAATGCTCCTTTGTTGTTGATTTTTTCATCATGCTCACTCAATCCTCTTGCATAGGACATATAATGTCAAACCTACAATGAATAGGTTATAGCAAGAATACGACATGTAATTTCAATCCTACAATGTATAGCTTGTAATGAGAAATAAACCGATAAAAGTGGTCTATTAAGCATATGTTCAACAATTTATAACACATAGGAGTTTATCACTTCAAAAATAAAATGACTATTAATGTAATAACCTGTATTATGGAAATAATACAAATATTCTTACAAATATTTGTTTCTCTAGGAAATGATCATTTGTCAATTCATGAACCCCTCCCCCACACCTAAGTATTGTGACACCTCATAATGAAAATTATAGGAAACTAGTCAGTTCCCCCAATAGCCGAAGATTTACAATATGTCAAGTGTAAAGATAAATTTCACAGATTGGTCGGACGAGACGATTACTAGATAGCCCCACCTATAGGATAAGAGATCCTATATATAGATAAGAAGACGTAGGCAAGAGAGTTTCAAGATAGTCTTAGAGTTAGTTCCCAATGGAAAGTTTATGGAGTTCATTAACCTTATCTTAATCATATATACTTCATGTCAACTTTGTCTGCAATTAATGTCATACATCAAGACAAGTTCAAATTTATTATTTATTTTTTTCAGATTGTCATCCTCGCTAGGTAGAATGCCCCACTACCAACAAGCCTGTTCAGTACTCTGGTGGGTTTACCTAGTCATACCATAGGCCGATACCTGCTACTAGCAGACCTGTTCAATATCTTAACGGGTTAGCCTCTTACACCCTCAGAGACTGGGCCTCCATCTTTTAATATTTTAGTATAAGATTGCTTTATGCAAGAATATAAGGGGACAACTCTGAAAACAAAATTTTCTTTCTTTTTCAATTGGGATGGTATTTATGTTAGAGGATGACTTTCCATTATATTACTTAGTGATTGTCCCGATGTAGGGGGTACTTAATCGGACGTGGCCTATCTAAAGATATGATATAATCAAGCTATTTAGTGTGTAGTGGATGGTATTATTGAGAAAAAACCAGAAATGTATCTCTATGCTCAACCCACTTTCTTCTTTTGTAGTTATTGTGATGTTTCCATGACTAACCGCTAATTAGACCTCCTTGTTACTCTTTAATAAAGACACTTTACTCACTTACTCAAGTTTCTTGGAAAACAATGTACGAGAGACCTCTAAGCTTGATGTTTATGGTATCACTTCCTTATATAGTGGTGATGAGTTTCAAGAGAAACTGCTTTAGAATGCCTTAAGAAAATGAAAATTTCTGCAAAAATATGGCTAATTACAGTAAGTCAATATTCATTTGATATTTAGTAGAAAACAAAATTCAAGTGTAACAATGTTTTGAAGAAAAATCATTCTTTTATATTTCCTTGAAATTGTCTAATCCTGGTGAAATAAATACTTACAAAAATCTCTAGAATTGCCTTATAAACAAAATTAAAAAAAACTATTTACATATGTACAGTAGAAAATTCAGAAAACTTTTCAAGAACAAGGGGGGACTTCCCCATATACTAAGGCCAATGCCTTGTCCGTTGACATGGCCTGTAGAAAATCCTCTTTGGAAATGGGCTTATGATAAAACTTGAGTCGATGTCCATTTACTACAAAGGATACTTATCCATCGTCAATTGTTTTAATTTTTATAGTTCCATTGTCATATACAGTGTCTACCTTGTAAGGGCCCAACCACTGGGTGGTGATTTTGCCTTTGAAGGTTTTAAATTGGAAATCAAACAGTAGATCCCAATCACCAGGTTGGAAGTGTTTCTTCTTAATAAAATTATCATTCCACTTGCTCCTCTGGTTTTGGACTAATCTTGTTCGTTGGATGACATCTTGCCTAATTTCATCCAACTCATTCAATTGTAGGGCTCATTGCTTCTGAGCCTCATCTAAGTTTAATCCGAATTTCACGACAATACGAAAGGTCCTTACTTGGAATTCTATTGGTAGAAGTACTTGTTTCCCGTACACTAGCTCATAAGGGGTATGCCCAGTGGTGTTCCTCCAGGTGGTCCAGTATGCCCACAGAGTCTCTGGAATCCTATCAACCCAATCCCGGTGATGTAATTGAACAGTCTTGGTCAAGATAGCTTCCAGGACATTGTTTGTAGATTCTACTCAACCATTAGCTTGTTGGTGGTATGGAGAATATTTATAGTGTTTAATCCCATATTTCTCCATTAGCTCTCTCATCAGCTTGGAAGTGAATTGAGTGCCTTGGTTTGTAACAATTTCATGAGGGACACTGAAGCGGGTAAATATGTCTTCATAGATGAATTTGACAATAGACTTCTCTGTAGCCCTGAATAGGGATTTTTCCTCTACCCACTTGGTGACATAGTCCATACAAACCAAAATATAGTTCTTTTTACAGGACATGGGTGAAATTGGTCCTACAAAGTCAAGGGCCCATTTTTCGAAGGGTTCTATCATAACTTGGGCATGTAAGGGATTTTGTTAGCTGATGTAGGTCTTCCTATCCTTTGGAAACTATCACAACTTCTCACATACTTGGAAACATCTTTGAAAATGCTAGGCCAATATTAACCTGAATGTAACACCTTATATGTTGTACGTTTGTCAAAAAAATGGCCACCACATGGTCCATCATGACAACTTCATAGTATTTCTGGTACCTCATCCTGTCGAACACATCTACGAGTAATCAAATCAGGACATGACCAACCCAAGAGTAATTAGCACTCTGTGTAATAATTTTATGCTTTTCATGAGGTGACAAATGAGACGGTAAATTCCTAGTCGCTAGATAGTTTTCCATATCCGCAAACCATGGGGTATTGACAGAGAGGAAAAAAATATGCTCGTCTGGGAAACTATCATCTACATGGATATCATCATCATCCTCATTTTTTATTCGGGAAATAAAATCAACTACCACATTATCCTTTCTAGGCCGGTCAAGCACGATGATATTAAATTTGTGCAATAACATGAGCCACCTAGTCACTCAACCATTAATTATGGGTTTATTCATGAGAAATATAATGTCAGAATGATCTGCATGTATGAATACTTCGTAATATGTAATGTAATGATGAAACTTGTTGATAGCATGAACAACTGCCAAGAATTCCTTCTTGGTAACTATGTAGTTTAACTCGGGAGGGGACAATTTCTTGCTCACAAAATAAATGGCATAGGACTATTGGTCCTCTTTCTCCCCTAATACCCCTCCTATTTTGGTGTCGAAGGCATCAATGGATATGTGAAATGGGAGAGTCCAATTGGGCCCTCTAAGAACTGGTTCCATAGACAACTTAGCTTTCAGGGTTTTAAAGGTAGTTTGACACTGCTCAAACCAAATAAAATCAACATCTTTTATTAGTAATCCAAACATAGGTGCAACAATCTTTGTAAAATTTTCAATAAACCACTAGTAATATCTGTCATGTCGAAGAAATATTCTCACATCTTTCTGAGTCTTGGGGGGTGGAAGTCTGACGATGACCTCAATCTTTGCAAGATCGACTTTTATCCCTTTAGATGAAACATGATGTCCTAGAACCACTCCTTCAGTTAACAACATTTTACATTTTTCATGACTTAGAGATAGGTTAATTTCTTGGCATATGATGATGACTTTTTCTGAGTTGTCTAAGGCTTCCTGGTAAGTGTTTCCATAAACTGTGAAGTCATCCATGTAGACCTCCACACAATCATGAATAAGATCGACAAATATCCCTAGTATTGCTCGTTGAAATGTAGCAGGAGCGTTACATAATCCAAATGGTAAGAACTTATAGGCATAGGTGCCCTAAGGACAAGTAAATGTAGTCTTGTCTTGGTCCTCGAGGGCTATAAGAATCTGATTGTACCCACTGTACCCATCTAAAAAGGAAAAATACTTATTTCCAGACAAGGTATCCAGAACTTGGTCAATGAAAGGAAGAGGAAAGTAGTCTTTCAGAGTGGTTTTGTTGAGTTCCCGGAAATCAACACAAATTCTCCATTTCCTGGTCACTTTCTTTGGAACCACTACAAGTGGGGATACCCACTTACTATTGGATATGGGATAAATAAATCCGACATTTAACAAATTTTGGATTTCCTCCTTGACTATATCTTTGAGTGATGGGCTCATCCTTCTCTAGGGTTTCCTAACAAGTGTTACTTCCCCCTGGGTATATATGTGATGGATGCATGTGTCATGGTGTATACCCTTTATGTCAGTGTATTCCCAGGCGAATTCTCCTGATTGTTCTTTAAGGATACTTACTAATTGCTTCTTTTGGTCTACATCTAGCCCAGAGTTTATATGTAAAAACTTCCCTGGACTAATCTCATAGGGCATAGTATAAGACATTGCAGACTCATCTACCTCAGAGATAAAATATGTCAAAGACAAAATGGATGGGTCCAATTGTTCTTGAAATTCTTCCCCAAACATGTACTCAAATTGGGGAAAAGACTGTGAAAAATCCACACATGTGATAATAGAAATAAACTGGTTTAGCACATTTTCCGTTGTGTGCTCCTGAAGTGCCCAAACATGGTCACTTGGAATTACAGGTTCTTCCGATTCCTCATTCTCATATGGACACTTAAGCCACCATATGTTTTCCATGATAGGTTGAGCTGGAGGGTATATGGTGAGATTTTGGATAGAAAGCCCATTTGAGATGGTCATTTCTCCCTCTCTACAACCAATAAAAGCATTGGTTGTGGCTAACCAAGGTCTTATCAAAATGAAGGGATGGCATTTTTTAGGGTCCTTTGAGTGAATGACAAGAAAATCTATTGGGTATTCCCATGAGGCTAAAGTAACCATGATATCATCTAAAATTCCTTCAGGTATAACTCTAGTCTTATCTGCTAATTCCAAAATGGTTGGGGTATGCCTAAGAAGAGGTTGTAACTATAATTGCTCCAAGGTAGTAGCAGTCATAACATTGATGGCTTCCCCTAATTCTATGAGAGTATTCCCAATGGAGACCTCATTAATGGTTATGGTCACTACAGGGTTTCCAGGGTTCCCATATTTTTCTAGCTTTAGCTGCTCTGATATGTATTCAGAAAGATCTCCTATCAAGTGTATTGTAGGAGGGTCCTTCTACTTCCTACCTACCTTCTTAATACACAATTCTTTGACTACCTTACTATAGATTGGAATGTCTTTAATGGATTGCAGTAGTGAAATCTTGACACAAATATTATTCAATTCATTCAAGATGTCAAATTTCGGTCGAGTGGTAGGTTTCTCTATTACCAATCTGTCTGGATAAGGAGAGGCCTCCATGCTTTGTGAAGGATTATTTTGGGGAATATTAGGTTCTTGGTTCTTTGGGATAATAACATCTTCCCACCTAGTGTCATCCATGGGTTGTTTGGTGGTTTCTTCTTCTTCTTCTTCATGGATGACTATTGAAGGTCTTTGCCTATCCAAAACTTTTCCTGATATTAGTTGGATTTCTTGTAATGGAACAAGAGTAATAACATATGTCAGGAAGGCCTGCATCTCAACATTATGAATAGGTTGAGGGGGCTTGTTATTAGGATTCGACACTAGTTGTGTCGGTAATAGTGTTGGTCTCGAGGAGCTTGCATTTTGATATTGTAGAATTTTTTGTTGTGGAATAGGAGGTAAAGGTGGTGGAGAAAAACCTAGAAGAAGTTGTGGAGTGTTCGGTGGGAACTAAGGATAAGGATTGTTAGAAATAGGGACATGTGGAGATTTAGGGTTTCCTTGGTTATGCCCTCCTTGTTGGATTACTAAGAGGGGGGGTGAATCAGTAATAGAGAAATTTAATCCTTTTTAACCATATAATCCAAGTGTTATATCAATGAAGCATTATCATCCAATAACCTCATAGTAAATAAGCAATGAAGAAATGAACAAACATACACATACACAATACACCAGTGTTTTACGTGGAAACCCAAATCGGGAGAAAACCACATAATGCTTTTTCTTATATGTCTTGAAGAATTACATTCACTGGAAGCACCAACTTCCTTTGTTTTCCAGCTGCAACTGGAAGGAGGCTCCAACTCCCTAGTTTCTCAGACTACAAACTGAGGGAAGCTCCAACTCCCCAATTCTCTGTCTACAACCAAAAGGAGGCTACAACCCCCTATGTTCTCTGGCTACAACCGGAAGGTGGCTACAACCACCTATCCTTTTCCCGTCCTACCACCCTGAAGTAGAAGTAGAATGATGGAATCATTGTCAACCTATCACTGTGAGATATACCACTGTCAACATGTCACTGTGAGATATATCACTGTAAACCTGTACCAATAAATCTGAACCATGCATCAACCTGTACCTCAACCTGTAATCAACTTGTACCATAAACAAGTGCATCAACCATGCACCAACCTGTACCAAAAAACCTATAATCAAATTGTACCATAAACAAGTGCATCCAACCGTGTACCAAGTATGTACCAATCATGTGTCAACTACTCATCAACTATGATTCATCAATATGTACCAACATCATCAACTATACACCTCATGTATGTGCCAATTCATCAACTACTTGTCTCAACCATGTACTCAACATGTACCTCAACCAAAAGCTTGTTGGATCATGTTGTCATTGATGCCAATGGTTTGATTGATTGATTTCAAGTGATTGATTGATGTCAAAGGATTGATTGATTGATGATTGGTGTAATATAATATGTATTGTCCTTGATGAGAATGCATAGATGAAGATGGATCAATAAGTTTTCATTGATATGATGAATATGGATCAATGAGTTTTCATTGATACATGATGAATATGGAGAGATGTGGTTTCATTGGTATATGAAGCATTTTTGGAAAAATGTACAGATGACTCATTATTGTCTTATCATGATTGATAAGGTGCACAAATGGATG
>CBVK0101167308.1:0-13116 GCA_900067695.1 Picea abies
TCTTCCGATCTCACTTGTATGTGAAAATTGACATATCAATGCTCTATTCATTGCAATACAATGTTTCATTTTCAATTTCATCTTGAATTTGTAAATGAAGATCACAATGTATCTCAAATCAGGGAAAGTGGCTTTAAGGTATATTAAGCTCCCCACTAGTTGCCTATAGACTGATTCATTAACTACCTTAGAGTTAGCCTTGGACAAATCTTCAACCTTTTCTCCATAGGCGTAGATGAGATTTTGCAGTCTGTCATTTTCAAACTATCAAGCAAACTCTTGGTCTATTTTGTTTGTGATACAAAAATGCTTCTATGTGTTTTCCAAACTTCTACACCTAGGTAGTAATCTATGATGCCTAGATTAGCTATGTCAAAATATTTACTCGTATTAGATTTGATCTGTTGTATAACACTTGCCTCACTATTGGTAATAATGATGTCATATACATATATGCTTAGTAGGATGATATCATTTCCTATTCTTTTGACGTATAGATTGGAATCAAAATGACTTCATTGGAACCCCTCTTCATCCAAGTACCTACCAATTTTAATGCACCATGCCCCAGGTGCCTTCTTTAGGCCATATAGTGATTTTTTCACTCTACACACAATATGTACTTTCCTTAGACCCTAAAAACCCTATGGTTGATACATGTATACTTCTTCCTCCAAATCTCGATTGAGAAAGTCACTTTTCATTTCCATTTAGTGGGCCTTCTAGCCAAACTATGTTGCCATGGATAGAACTAATTGGATCGTGTTCATATTCATTTTAGAAAAAAATGTCTCCTCATAGTCAAATCCCTCTCATTGTCAGAACCCTTTTGCAACCAACCATGCCTTGTAATTTTCAAGTGTGCCATATATCTACCTTGTACTTGACCTTGTACACCCATTTGTAGTCAATGGGTTTCTTACCCTATGGAATATTTATGAGGTCCCAAGTATTATTTTTCATTATAATCTCATGTTCGGTTATCATGATCTTCTCCAATTCAATTTTTCCTTTTTCTCCTCAAACACATATGGCTCTTAAAATTCTTGAATATTGGCCATTAGAGAAAAATTGATTTTGTTAGGTTTCTTCTTGCTCTTTCCTCTTGATGATCATCCCTCAATCATTTCAACCACCTAAACATCTCCAATGGTGTTGTGACACCTTAGGAATCTTCTTAGGATCCTCCTCATCCAAATTAGTCATGTAACCATGACTTGGGATACCTATTCCTATATCATCCAAATATTGATTCAAGTTGTCTACATTAGAATCTAGAACTAGATAAATTGTTGGCCCGAAAGACTCCTCAAGATCATAATACTCCCCCCTTTTAGGTGGAATTTCCTAAATAGTGACACTTGAATCCTTGAACATAATGGTTTACTCTTTAGGAATTTTGATCTTTGGAGAATATTGAAAGGGGTTGACTTCTTCATCAAATATGAGATATTTGTTGAAGATTAATTGATTGGTGTCAACATTGACCAACCTATAAGGTTTATGACTATCATTGTACCTTGTGATCATCAGTTTGTTTCTCTTAGGGTCTAATTTGTGTTTTTCCTCTTCTAGAATCCAAGAATTGGAAATGGAACCAAAGACCTTAAGATAAATGACTTTGGGCTTTCTCTCAAACCATGCTTCCATTGGGATCTTCCACTTCATCACCATCACTGGAGACTCTATTAAGTAGATAAATTTTTGTTAGCACTACCTCATCTCAAAGCCTATGTGGAACACATCTATTCTCCATCATACACCTGGAAATATTCATGATAGCGTGGTTCCACCTCTCAACCACTACATTTTTTTGTGAAGTGTAGGGTGTAGTGAATCATATTTTTATACCATGTTTAGCACAAAATTCATTGAATTCTTTTGAATAAAATTATTTTTTGTTATCATATTTAAGAGTATTAATGTGACAACCTGACTCTTTTTATATTAATGCTTTAAAATTTTGGAATTCATTAAACCCATTAGATTTCGATTTCAACAAGTACACCCACAAATTTCTATTGTAGTCATAAAAAAAATAAGTAAATACGTAGCATTGGTGATGGATGTCATGTTCATTGGTCCACAAACCTCTACACGAACTAGTCAAAGGACTCTTTTTTCTCTCCAAGCTTGTATTTCTTATCTTTCATCAAATAAAGATCTTTGTTTCATCCCCCTCTCAGTATGAGTGTGTGCTCAACAATTGGTATCAGAGAGATTTCATTTGGAAATAGTTTAACCACTCGAAGGTAGATCTCGGGACCATACATGGATGGATAGGAATGTTTCTCTACAAATAAGGATTCATTGTTTAATGGAAAAAACTATGCCTTCTAGAGCATAAGGATGTGAACATATGTAAGGGCCCTTGGTTTCGATATTTGGGAATTATTCATGACTATTTATACATCCCCAACAACTTCACCAACAAATACGACTGGGAAAAATCATAGCAAAAAAAATGCATAAGCCATGAATGCCATCTTCTGTGGTCTATTAGAATTAGAGTTTATCAAAGTAATGCATTGTGAATGATCAAAGGAAATTTGGGACAAACTTGAAAACATCTATGAAGGTTATGACAAGGTCAATAATATTAACCTCCAAACTCATAGAAGACAGCTTGAGATTCTAAAAATGAAAGATGAAGAAAATGTTTCATCCTATCTCCTCCATGTGGGTGATATTGTCAACACCATTAGAGGACTTAGTGAAATAGTGGAAGATTTTTTTATTATGAAAATTTTATTAAGGTCACTCCCCTTAAGATTTGATTCCAAAGTTTCCTCTATTGAATAAATGAAGGATCCTGGCAAATTGACAGTGGGTTAATTGCATGGGATTCTCACTACATATGAAATGAGGATTGAAAAAGAAAAGTAATCAAATAAAGAATAATCTTTCAAATATTCAAAGAATACAAAGAATAAAGAACACAAATAAAACGATTGTTCCAGCTATGAATCAGACACAAAGGAAGAACACTTTGTGAGAAAGATAAAAAATGGATCTGGAAAATACAAAGGTAAGTTTCCCTTTAAAGTCTTTAATTGTGGAAAAGTAGGAAATTTTGATGCTAAGTGTCCATATGCAAAAAATGAAAGTAGTGATGATGAAGAATACCGTAACATAAAGAAAGGGAGAAAACATCATCAAAAGCAAAATAAACACTTATATGACAAGCATGAAAAGAAGAATAACTATTATAAGTAGAAGAAGAGCCTCTACTCAAAAGGGGTTAGTGACTCATATGAAGAAATGAGTGAAATAAATTCTTATAATGATAGAGAAGAAACTCTCTTTATGGAAGTCAAAACAAATATTGATGAAGATAAAGGGAAAGAAATGATGGATTCATAAGAAGAAGAAAATGTTGAAATATATGGGGAAGTGGATATTGAAGAAGAACTCATGTGTGCCTTAAGTGAATCAAGAAGCTTAGGAAAATAATTTGAAATAAAAGGAGCGGTGTAAAAATATGAAGAAGAGGATTTTGATTCAAAATCCAAAATGTTAGAAATCCTTGAAGAAATAGAAAATGCTATCATGAACCTAAAGGTTCAATTAGAATAAGCAATAATTATGGAAGAAGTGGTGAGAATCCAACTGAAGAAAAAGGAAGAAAATTGTGAAGAGCTATAATTTGAAATTGTTTCCTTAATAAAAGAACCGAAGAAATAAACTATTAAGTTGAATAGAAGATTGAAGTTTGAAAAGAGTATTGAAACCTTAGACAATATCATCAATTGTAAAAGGTCTCCATTCATTAAGACTAGTCTTGGATATGATACTTTTGTATCCTCCGTATCTACACCTAGACTTGCTACAATTAGATAAGTTTTATTTGTTGCGGGTGGAGTTTGAATTGGTTTTCCAAAAGAACAACCTAATTTTGATTGTGCCAAACAAATTGATGAGTTTCCTATTCCTCACATTCCAGAATTTTAGCATATTGTTACAGATAAGATTGTTGTTGATATACCAGATTATTCTATTCCTATAAGCAAACCTGAACTTGAGCCTACTTCTTTTGATCATCCAACACAAAAATACATGCCCTGTCATCATCCTCACCATAAAAGTTGAAGGAATGGAAATCATTCTTTCAGACATTTGCAGAAGAGACGTGAAAGATAGAATTGTGGATCAATGCCAACTACCAAGATATATTGTGGTTGGATTGATGGATAATCATGGAATCATTTGACTAGTTTTATGAGGACTTCTTATCATTTTCTATAATCGACTTTTCATTCATGCGATGCTTCCCTTACTTACTGATGATTTCTCTAGAAGTGGTTGACCGAGGATCAACCTGACATGGCATACTACTGGTGTTTTGATTGAGTATCTATCAACTATAATTTTTGACAAGAGAAATGTTAAATGAAGCTAAGCTATCAGATGGGTCTTGGAGAGAAGCAGTCATCACTGCAATCTACATTGTGAATAGAGTGCAAATCAGAGTCAACAACCAAAAAACAACATATTAATTATGGAACGGTAAACAAACAACATTAAATAATTCATTTTGTTTGGAAACAAGTTCTACATAAAGAGAGATGATGAGGATTTGGGTAAATTTGACTCTAGAGTTGTTGAAGGTATTGATTTTGAAGAAACTTTTGTCATGGTTTCAAGACTAGAGGCTATCAGGATGTTTTTGGTATTTTTGTGTTTCAATAAATTCAAAGTCTATCAAATGGATGTTAAGTATACCTTTCTCAAGGGAAATTTAGAGGAAAAAGTATACATTAAATAACCATAAGGATTATTATTATCATAAAATAAGTATCATGTGTACAAATTCAAGAGAGCACTTTATGGGCTAAAACAAGCTCCCAGATCCTGGTATTCAAGACTTAATAAATATATACAACAACAATGATTCAAAATAAGAATTGCAGAAAGTTATATTTACATCAAGACAATAGGAGAAAATCACTTGATTTTTGTGGTTTATGTAGATGACATCACATTTGGAGGCAGTATGAACAAAATGTACCAAGATTTTGCAATAGAAATGAAAAAGGAATTTGGGATGTCTATGCTTGGGGAATTGTCTTTTTTTCTTGGATTACACATCTCTAAATTTGACGAATGCATATTCATTTTGAAAAAAATGAGCACACCCATGGTCATGGTGATTTAGGTGGATATTGGTGGCCACCCACCTATTCCAATTGGCTCCTCTTGACAGTTTTTAGTTCAACACGTTCTTCTGTAATTCTTTATAATTGTGGGTTATACACTTCCATAGATGTTTGAAACCCTACAAAACTTCTAGGTGGATATTGGTGGCCTCCCACCTAATCCAACTAGCTTATTTTGGAAAATTTTCATGTCAGTATATCTTTCTGTACTTCCATGGTCATTTTGGGGCCCTAAACAGTGTTTTTTTGGCTTTCCACAGTCAAACTATAGACGGAGTTAGAGTTTGAATAAATAATGTGTACTTCTTTAAAATACCTTTCCAATGGGCTATCACACGTCTAAAACGAAGGTCATATGCAAAAGTTACGACCCCGGGAAGTTGAGGTACCAACTTACCCATCGGGGCCCACATAACTTTTGGCGTTTCACCTCCTAGGGTTAGGTTTTTGGATGTATATGGTTTTGGAATTCATGAGTAATTTTAAAATTGCCTCTAGAGCCTCATTGTAATCGTTCTTCTCAAACATATGTGTGTAGCAGCCACATCTCTTCGCAGAGATAGCTACCACCATTCGAGCAAGTTGTTTTCAATTCTATAGTTTTATAGTTTTAGCCTATTTTATTTATTCAATAGAAGTTATTGTTCATTGGATATTTGTTTTTTTTCTCTGTATATTTGTGTTATTTTATTTAGTTTGTTATTTTTTTTTTCTGCTCATAAATTTGGATCAGTAGTTATTGTTCAGTAGATATATGTTTTTATTCTTTGTATTTGTGTGTTATTGTATCCAGTCTATTATTTATTTCATTCCGCTCATAAATCTGGATCATTGGTATCAAAGTGTTCTTATCTTCATTTATTTTTATTTATGCATGTCCCCGAAAACGATCTGGGTACAATAAGTTGGGACTCGAACTAGTCATCGGTCATGTCGAGCCTGACCAAAACTCAAGGGGGAAGCGAAGAAAGATGATGGAGCAGGATATCCTTTTAAATTTTTGCTCGAGGAATCCCTTGTGCGACAAAGGAAATAAATGATGGAAAAATTTGCACAGATCCTTCGACAGCTACCCACGGGAGACACATCTTCATCAAGCGGCCATGCAACCCCCTTCAAGGTACAAGTAAATTTTGATATTCCAATATTTGAAGGACTGATACATGCAGATGCTACAGATAAATGGTTGAATCTGGTTGAAGGGTATTTTTCAATCCATGATTTTTTTTTTATAGAGAAAATATTACTTTTTCACTCTTCAAGGCCATCCCGTATGTTAAGGACAAGTGGGATACTTACTCTGAGCAAAGGATCATAGAGGAATATGCAATATTTGTGGTCTCGCCCACATGGGATTCCTTCAGGGATGACATTAAAGAATAATATTGTTAGAATATGATGGGCGTGCTTGTTTTACCATAGAAAATATCACTATTATCACCCAACCATAGGCCAAAGCCACCTTCCGAGCACCTTAACCTTGACAAAGAATCACTCCAAAATCAAACCCTAGGCTAGATATCCAAACAAAGGGTAGAGTACCTTTCTCCAAGGATAGTGCACTAAACAAGAGCTGATTAGATAGTCCAAACCATAACCAAGATATAGTCCAAGGCATAACCGAAATCTGCTCGTTGCAACAGCTGTAACGACAACTCTCCTCCAAACTTGTGCACAAACAGGCTAACTGCAGTGCACACAAGTGAGCTCTACAATTCTAAGAATGCATGCCAGAATGAAGACTGGCCTCCTATATTTATACTAATTCTGGCTAACTTCCTGGGCCAACTTATCATTCTAGGTTCCTATTTAATTAGTATATAATATTTCTTCTGGACGACTTCTTCTCTTGGAGGCTAATAACCTAATACAAATTATCCTCTTGAGCCAACTTATCTTCTAGGGTTATTAGCCAACTCATTAGGGTTTCTTCTTTCTTCCCGGAATATTATATTCTCATCAAGTTTACATGTGGAGGTAAATACCTCCCGTAAATACCATAATATCAACACTCCCTCCTATCTAGGGAGCTATTGAAGACAATGGTCTTGAGCACAAACATGCCATTGAATCAATAGCATCATCATAGTCGTACAGACTATCTCAAGATTAGATCATGAGCACCATCATCACTATCAATGTCATGAACTGCATCATCTATCGAAACCATACTCCATCTGAGTAATTAAACATGATGCTGAATAAATCACTTCATAGAGTGATACAAGAACCATTCTTCTAATCCGAACATATGTCCTAGAAGAATAAATGTCCTGGACCATTTTTCATCTGGGAAATCTCTGTCCATTGATCATCCATCTTGTAATGTCCCTTTCCAAATAGGATCTCCAGAGAGGAGTATTAATGGTCTAATCCAACCCATTAGACTATAGCCAAGGCCAAAGAGGGGTAAACAAGGTTACTATAGGTCACTCCAGTCACAGGTGTTATATTCGGAAAGTGACATTGAGCTAAAAAGGGTTAAAAGCACTTTTAAGTCATTATGAGATAAAAATATAAGTCAACAGTGAATTAGGGTTTTGGAAGTCAACAATGAATTAGGTTTTCAACATGATTTAGAGTTTTGGAAAGATATAAAGGAAGGGTCAACGACTTAATTTATTATTATGCAGATTATGACTTGTCATTGAGGGGAAGAGGCGCATCTCAGGAGAGATAGTTCAATGGATTCTAGGAGGAAGACACCAGTTGGCTGATTTTGGTGTTGAAAGACACACCCTAGTCACCAGGAAGATCATTCAAGTCTTCAATCATTCTTCAGCAATAGTTACACAGTGTTCAACAGTAAGGGCGCATTCATCCAGAGTGAGGGTGCAGCTTCTGAGAGGGATTTTGGTCGACTTATCCCATCCAGGGAGAATTCTAAGATTTCCTTCTGACCCATTTGAGAGGAGGGAAAGGTGCATATTTTTCCTGGTTCCTCGTTAGATTTTGTCGGAAGAATCAACTGGGATGCATTTTCTAGACTTGGACATGTGACACTTTTGGCGGGCGCATTTGGGGTTCCAGAGCGAGCATTAGACCAGATTTAGGGAAACCCTTACGAACCATTTCCCAGTAGACCAAGGCAGTTGTTTTGAGACATATCTCATTTGATTCCGATGGAGAAATCACTAGGATGCATTTTTCCAGAAGAAGAGGGGCGCATTCCCCCAAGGGTATCCATACGAGGTCCAAATTCATTAGCAGAGGGGTCCGACAGTTACCAGTACTGAGGACTAGAGCAGGGTGAATCATTTGGGATAGTTTCAAGGCCATTCCAAGAAGTATAGCTCCCAGGGAAAACTTCCCAGACTTCCAGCAGTTACCATCAGAGCTGCCATAGTCCCAGCACATCCATTGATTCTGCAGTGCTCCCATATTCCAGGTATTATCTTTTAGTTGCTTATTTGTATTCTGGCTAAGGTCCTTTGTCTGTTGATATAGTCGAGTATTTTCATTTTATTCAGCCGCATTTGGCCATTTTGTAATCCACAAAGATATCATAATATAAACTTTGCAGTCCTTTGTCGCGTTTATTATTTGTAAGATTGTTTATATGTTGTAGACCATTGATCCTACACACATTAGAAGTGTTTCCTAGACTAGCCAAGTCAGGAACATTACAGTGGTATCGGAGCTTTAGTCCTGCCAGCCTCTGACTAAAGACAATGAGTGCAGCAAAAGACCCAGAGGGCCGTGAACATGTAGGTGATGAATATGTCACTTACAACAGGCATAAGGAAAGAAGGCATAGGCCTAAATTTCTCCCTTTTGCTCCTAGCTCAGAGGAAGAGGAAGAGGCACACATAGAAGCAGAGAGAAGGGTAGAGAATGATGTTGAGTGTGAGGCATAAAGGATGATAGGAGACAGATTTGAGCGACCAGAGGGCAGTGACAAGGCCCCCGTAGATCCAGAGACAACTTTCATGCAGGTTATCAACGATATGTTAGCTAGTCAACAAACCATGTTTCAGTCCTTGGCACATGTGGTTGATAGATTAGCTAGAGTGGGCACCCCAGACACATAAGTCCTGCATCCATCACAAGGGAAATTAGGAGCAGGTAGTAGACCCTAGTCACCCTCTCACACATACACCTCTGTGAGTAGGATTCCCAGACCCTTGTTTCCCAATTTCTAAAGGGCACCCTTGGTAGTAGCACCGCCACCAATAACATAGAGGCCACCCACTCATGTAGATGACATTGCAGAGTATAGGAGCGAGTACGTAGCATTGGGTTGTGACTTCCATCAGGACATGACCTTAGTCGAGTACTGTGGACTCATACTCAAGAAACACCCTAGAGATCCGCAGAGGGGAGGAACACAATAACAGTAGGGGCATAACCTCAATTTCATCCAAAAAGTTGGGAAACTCACAATCCCTTCTTTCGACGGATCATCCAAATACACCGCCATAGCTTGGGTACATATGCTAGACACGTATTACAAGCTCAACCAGATGACCAAGACAGAGGCCATCATTTTCACGACCTTACACTTGGAGGGTGAGGCACACGAGTGGTGGTATCATGGACTGGTGACATTGGGTCACAATTGCATCACCTCCTATAGGGATTTTACAGATAGGTTCATGGACATGTTTGACAGGAAGGATACCGAGATACACATCAGGGATCTAGCCCAGTTGAGACAAACTGGCACAGCAGAGGCATTCATCACAGAGTTTGAGTGGGTAGCCATGGCAGTGATAGATCTATCAGAGCCTAGGCTGATCATGCTATTCACAAAAGGACTCACAGAGCCTTTGAGAGTATGGGTGAAGGCATACAGGCCTCCCACTTTACAGGATGCCATCCTTTGCACTTGAGATTTGGCAGACTCAGTGCCAAAGACTAAAAATTTCTCCAAACCATTTTTTCCCCAGAGGGTTCAAGACAAGAAGCCATTTCAGAGAGAATGGAAGGGAAAGGAGAAGTTGGATGATGAGACTAGGCGAGAGCATATGAGGAAGAAGCTTTGCTTCAGCTGCATAGATCCTTGGGTCCCAGGCCACAGGTGCATGGGAAAGGGAGAGATTCATTATATTGAGGTAGCAACAAACAACGTGGACAATGAGGAGGAGGAGTAGGACAGTGGGTTCACTAGTTTAGAGGAGGAGTCAGCACTAGTAGAGGAGAAACCCCCCCGTAGACCACCGACACCGGTAGGAGCCCATCCTCTAGTATTCCCACAACCACCAGAGCAGGCTAACAGGAGGAAACCAACAAAGGGAGGAGTCATAGTGACCCTTTCTGGTGTTCCTAGGTATGATACCCTCCATATCAGAGGGATTATTTAGGGGTAATGGGCAACCTCCCTGATAGATGGTGGGGCCACCCACAACTTCATCGATGCTTCACTAGTATCGAGACAGGCACTTCAGATAGAGGAGTTTGAGGGGTTTGATGTTGCAGTAGCAGATGGCCACACAGTCGAGTGTCTAGACAGAGTTCCAAACTTAGAGATGAAGTTAGGAAACTACACAGTGAGAGACACATTTTATGTGGTTGACCTAATGGACACAGATGTGGTGTTAGGAGTTCAGTGGATGATTACCTTGGGAAAAATCACTACCAACTACCAAACCTTGGAAATGGGACTCAGAGATTAGGATGGGAAGAAGGTTGTTCTAAGAGGTATGTCGAGAGGATCACCCAGGAAAGTTTCATCCAAGATGATGGAGAGGATATTCAGACATGGGGAGGTAGCATATGTCACAGAATGCTTGATCACTACTCAGAAGGATTTAGAAGGTCGAAAACAGTACCATACAAAGATCAAGAATTTATTGGGGCAACATCAACAGGTCTTTGAGGAAATTCCACCAGGGATACCACTTGACAAGGAGTTTGAGCACACCATTGAGTTGGAGGAGGGGGCCAAACCTATGATCACCCCACCATATCGTCATCCTAGGAGGTTCAAGGATGAGACATAGAAGGCAATCAAGGAATTGTTGGTGATGGGACACATCAGATCGAGCATCAACCCATTTGCTTCTTCAGTTGTCTTAGTTCTGAAGAAGGATGGCACCATGAGGATGTGCATTGATTACCAATCCTTGAACAAGAAAACCATCAAGAACTAATACCCTATCCCACGCATTGACGAGTTGATGGATGAACTGCATGGGGCAGTTTTATTCTCAAAAATTGATCTATGCTCTGGATATCATCAGATCATCATCCGAGAGCAAGACATAGAGAAGATGGCATTTCAATGTCATTTTGGACACTTCGAGTTCCTAGTTATGCCATTTGGGATAACCAATTCACATGCTACATTCCAGTCTTGCATGAACGATATATTTAGGGATCAATTAAGGAAATCAGTCTTGGTTTTCTTCGACGACATCTTGATCTATAGTCAGTCATGTCAAGAGCATATGAGGCACCTAGATGAGGTATTGAGCATCATGGAGGCACAGTCATTATATGCCAAAGAGTCCAAGTGCAAGTTCAATATGACAGAGATGCTTCAATTTTGCCACATCATCAGTGCACATGGGGTACAGGTGCACCAAAAGAAGATCAGGGCCATTCTGGATTGGCTGAGGCCCAAGAACGTGACATAATTGAGGATCTTATTTGGGCTGTGAAACTATTACAGGTGGTTCGTCTGGGGTTTTTCTCAGCTTGGAGCACTGCTAAAAGATCTTACGAAGCATGGGGTCTTCATATGGATCGAGAAATAACAGGAATCTTTTGATCACATGAAGGAATTCATGGGCACTTTTCCAGTGTTGGCACTACAAGACTTCACCTTGCCATTTGTACTAGAGTGTGACACATCTGGTGAAGGGATCGGTGCAGTTTTGATGCAGGGAGGACACCCCATTGTATTCTAGATCCAGAATCTTAGTCAACCTGAGAGGTTGTACTACATTTATGACAAGGAAATGTTGGCAATCATGCATGCCTTGACCAAGTTTAGACAATATTTGGTGGGAAACTAATTCATGGTCAAAACCGATCACAATAGTTTGAAGTATTTCCTTGAGTAGAAGGACTTCAGTGAGTTCCAACATAAATGGGTGACAAAGGTACAAGAATTCAACTTTGACATAGAGTATATCAAGGGGAAGAAGAACATTGTGGCCGATGCACTATTGAGGAGACCTGCAACATGTTCTTTGATGGGGATTTTAGCAGATTAGAAATCCCACTTGTTAGTGGAATATTCCAAGAACAAATTCACTTTTGAGGTGATGGATGGGTAGATAGAGGATGACTGGTATAGGTTCATTGATGATGTCATATTTTACAAGGATAGAGTCTACTTGGTGCCAGATTCAGGGCTCAAGAAGAAGATCCTCACCGCAGTTCATGATTCACCTCTAGCAGACCATCAGGGGTTTTTGAAAACCTATAGACAGATCAAAGAGAGGTTCTCATGGAAGGGCCTCAAACAGGACGTTATGAGACACGTCAGTGAGTGTGTGACTTGCCAGTAGAACAAGTTAGAGCATGCTCTTCCAACAGGGATACTCTAGCCACTCCCCATCCCAGAGCAGAAACGAGAGAGTATATCTATGGACTTCATCATAGGTCTACCCAAGGTCCAGGGTAAGGAATGTATCTATGTAGTACTTGTCATATTGACCAATTTTTCTCACTTCTATGTCATACTGACAGAGTACAATGCAGTTCAGGTAGCTGAGATTTTCTTTAGGGAGGTCTTCAAACTTCATGGGTTGCTGAAGAAACTACATGGGTTGTTGAAGAACATCGTCAGTGATAGGGATAGTTGGTTCATCGGGACATTTTGGAGAGAGTTGTTTTGTTTGGTGGGGATGGAGTTGACACCTAGCACCAACTATAACCCTTAGAAAAATGGGTAGACCGAGATTGTCAACAAGTGGGTTGAAGGGTATTTGAAGAACTATGTAGGAGGACATTAGAGAACATGGGTAAAGTGGTTACATTTAGGAGAACATTGCTACAACACCACCTTCCA